>CM076580.1:1699799866-1700028908 GCA_034641835.2 Pinus albicaulis | reverse complement strand
ACATGTTAAATTTTAGTTTTTAAAAATGTTTAAATGCACAAATAGATACAATGTTGTAATTAGACTTTTTTTTATATCTTTTGTGAAAATTTCAATAAAAATATATCTCTCCCCTGTGAGCACTCTTTAGAGCGATCAGCTTCTCGTTACATTCATGACACTGACCCAGGCACACTCTATGGCTTTGCTATAGTAGTGCCGGGAAGTCACCCATTAAGGAATTCTTAAATCAAGGAATCCCCAGTTACAATGGAGTTTCACCACATAATTTGGGAGCGGCAATCGTGTTTCTGTTGATGGAGCCGTTAATTAAGCACTTGAAGTTGACCGATAGTGATGCGGGTATATATGCTATCGTGTTTGCTTGCCTTGCCCTGGGACGTTGGGACGTTAAGGTATGGGAGTTGTTTTTTGTTTTTGTGTGCGATTTTTTGGAGTTTCAAGTGCTGGAATCAGGAGAATTTTTTTTGAAATAAAATCCTGGTTTCTGTTATTTACACTGGTTTTTTGACTAAAAACCTCTAGGGCACTTGGATTGTGCAAGATTAGCAATCAAATTTCTCTTTTCAATAAATTCTTGTTGGATTTAAGAGAAATTATACTGAAAAAAACCACCATAAAAGCCTTCAAAAAGTCACACTATAGACTACTCGTTAAGGTATGTGGGCTCTCCTTCGAGTGTCTATGTTGCTTTCTTAAAAGTATTTACTCCCGCGAGTGAAACTGTCCTTGCCCCTATTGACTCTGTTGTTGTCCGGGGGTGGGGCGGCCCTCTCGAAACCTATTTGCGGCACTTCGCCCCGCGTTATCCCATTCCTCCTCATTCATACTCCTTCATTAAGAAGGTTTCAACCACTCATTAAGAAAGTTAGTAGGGGACTCATCTACCTGCCCTATCATGAATTCAGCTACTCCTTACGAAGGTTTAGAAATAAGGGTAGGGAAACTTCTACGTCACTCATTAAGCCATAGAAAGAAAAAGCCTACTTATTTAGCCAGAGCTCTAATTAATAACGCATGGGCACATGCAGTGTATAAACCACCAGCAGAAGCAGTCTTGAACGATGTCATTGAACCAAATGATAATTGGCAGATTGGAGGTGAAGAAGCCATCCTTTCAATTTAGTCTTTCGCGGCCATTTAAGGCGTTTTATGGCCACTTTCCACCCCTTAATAATAAGGTAGGGATACGTCGCTCGCTGACGTTATACCCGCATCTTTCACATAGTATATATCTCAACATCTCTATGTCCTAGCCATGAACACAAAGACTCATAATTCAATGTGTCCATCTATTTTCATTATACTATATGAATTTTTAAATTTTATTTTCAAAAAATAATAATAAAGATACAGATATTATTATTATCCGTGCAACATGGCAGGTATTACGCATTTGATAACATATTGAATGTTAAATTGTTCTTCTTTGACCCAAAAATCAAACACAATTTTGTAATGTTAACTTTATAAAAACTAATTAATTTATTTTTTTTAATTATATTAATTTATTTATTTTTTAATTTTGGATCTTATTTCACAATGATTCTATTGCCGCTACCAAATGGCGATACATCTTTCTTGGGTTATAGGATATTAAATGAGATTGGGCATATACTGTCCACCATTAAATTTAAACTAATTTAAATCTAATGGTGGACTTCATATGCCCAACCGCATTTAATATCCTATAGCCCAAAAAATAATGATCGCCTCACCAAATGGTTTACAGTATTTACTTCCTAATTCCGCTGCTACCACCAGATCGTTTGCAATAGCTAACATCACTAACATCACCTCGAGTAACTCCCTCGATTCATTCATAATTGTCCTTTCCCCTTGGACCTGTGGATGTTGTGATCATTATTTTATATCAGATTTTAATAAACTAGTTTTTTAGTGTAGCAAATTCATTCCAAGATCACTGCCAATATGGATATAGTCCAGGTGGTCAGACATATCTCAAATGAACCATATGCATAAGTGAGTTATCATCAATGTGTGTTATCATCTCATATCAATCCATTGGGTGACTAACTCATTTTTAATTAAAAAAAATTCCTATTTAAAAAGCGTTCTCTAACTATTAAGTGTTAAATATTTTATTTTTGAAAAGTTCTTAAATAATTCTACAAAATATCTAGGAGCACACAAATATTTTTTTTGATGTGAGATAAGTTGGGGACGTAATGTAAATGTTTCCATTAATAATAGTTATTATTGATGTATGTATGATGGATACACAATGAGTATATTGAAGCTATTGCTAATTATTATGTTTATCTGCCATAACCTTTTCTTCTAAGTCTCTTATAATATTATTTTCTTCTGATACTATTATCAGAGACTCCCAAGTTGTTCTCATTGCTTCAATGATCTCATTCCATACAATGTCTTTTGCTTGGATCAGAGTTATATTTCCTTTCGATCTTTCATTTAAAATCTTGATCTCACTATTGGTTGTCTGACAATCTAATCTGTATTTACTAACTTCTCCTTATTGAGCTTGCATTATCTTAGTCACTACCTCCAAGTTGCTCTGATCCTTCTTGAGATCTCTTTCTGCCATCTTCAACTTAGTACTCAACTGAGATATTCTTGCTATTGGGTCATCAATTTTTGATGGCATGACTACAGTACAACAATGAGAATCAATCTAAGTTTGCAAATTATGGATAGACTCCTTTAGCTTAGAGATTTCCTCCTCTTTTTGTAACAATTGTTGTAAAAGATGTTCTTTGTCATTCTCAACCTCTGCTTCCATTGAGTGTTCTCTAGTGGGCAAATTTAATTTCTTTTTCAACACATTTATCTTTGACTTAACACTCTGTAACAATTTCTGTACAATAGACTTATCATTAAGATTTACTCCAATCTTCACAATAATCTTTTTCAATTCTTCGTTCTGAGTTAACATAGCCCTAGAATTGGCCTTTTCCAATTTCAACTGCAAGATCACTTTTCCTAGCATCTGCACTAGACTTGGTTAAATATTAACAATCAGTTGCCCTGTCTGCATATGTAAATTAACTTTATCAGGTAAATGAATTTTCTTCACATCAACAGTCAAATTAACATTTTTAAAACTACTTGATGACCCTACTGTCATTTCAAATGGGTGAGAAAAATCAATTTTAAACTAATCCTTTTCTAAGTCCATGGCAATAAACAGTTTAGTTTGGTCTGAAGTAATCTGATATTCTGCTTGTGCTTCCATACTAGCTTTCATCTTTTGATTCCTCTCTACAATTGGAGCAAAAACCTGCTTGATCAAAGGGATTTGATCTTGAACATCTCCATGTCTTGTAGGTTAAGCTTGTACATTCTGTTCATCTCTTAATTGAAGGAGGAAACCAGGCTGAGTGCTTGGTATTTCCTCAGTCAGTCTTTCTCTCTTCTCAGCTCTCTGTTCCTCATCTTCAGAATCAACAACTGCTTCTTTACTTCTTTTGCCCAAATTCTCTGAGATTACAAGGGTCTGTATGTTGGAACTAACAGAATCTGCAAAACTTTGGTTAGCCAATTTTTTAAGTTCAGGCTCATTATCATGAATGAAGGAAGAGTAGCCATTTTCAACCCTCTTGTTAGAAATCACCTTGTGGGGGTCATAGCCCATTTCTCACTTAACAATAAGTGCATATCGTCCAGCATTCTGCTTGCCTCATATTTATTACAAATGGACCCACAAACATGGGCAATTTAAACAAATGACCCTTCTTCATGGGAAAAAAAGGAACTTGATCTACGTTCAAGCTTTGTCTAATGAATTCCAATGTAAACAACCTCGTAGGGATAAAAGTTGGCACTCTATAAGGTTCTATTCCCACTCCATATAACCTAATCTCTGAATAATCCTCATATACAAACCAATCCCCAAATCTACAAGCATTACTTAACTGGAGACACTCCTGAGCTTTGGGCAGGAAACAAGGGGGAGGAACACCATTTAAAAACTTATAAGCAACTGGCATAAAAGAGGTAGAAAAATTAAATATCCCTCCCTCATCTGGTTCATTTCTTACTACATCAGTTCATAAAAATACTTATTGCCTTTTCTTATTTGTATCCCTTATATTCAGTCCCAAATGTAAAAAATCCTCTACATTTTGATATAAAAATAGATAAGTGATAAGTGAGGGGAACTTGAAGGACCCGGTGAGGGATAAGCTCATGAGCTGAGTATTAACAACCTCTTGCTAGTAAGAGGGAATATCCAACACTACTTTATACTGCATCATCATGGCAGACAATCCCAACACTGACCTGTCAACTTGAGAGAAATCTTCTTTTCCAAGAATCTTTGACAAAAATTGTAACACTGGCCTGACCTCTACATCAAAATTCTGTAATCGGATTTCTTTAGCATCTGTTGCAAATTGCTCCAAATTCGGCTTCAAGAAGGAAATGACCTGGTTAAACTCCTGTCCTACTATGTTATCATAGAATGCTACCAATGACTCGTCAGTGAATTGAACATAAGACTTTGACTCAGGATAACACAAGGCTTGGCGAATTAACTGGGATGAAACCTGAAGAGCCTTTTTACCTAAGAAATTCATCACAAAGCATTTATCGGGATACAGCACAGACACTAACCAATGCACAAATTCGGGAAAAATATATGTTTTAGGGATACATGCAGAGAGAACACCAGAATTAGCCATAGCTGAATAGATGGGGGAATTTTTCTCATTCAAGATAACTTGCTGATAAAAGGGTAAGTGTTCAATGGGGCAGATGGTGTCCCGGATATCTTGCTCAGTATCCATGAGAGGGATGCGGCTTGAAGAGCTAAACAAGGAAGATTTCTCAGCCATGGAATGATGCAGGGTGGCGGACAATGATATGTAGAAATAAGCAAATGAAATGACCACAATGACTTCACGGGTGACTAAGAATCAGAGACTGATAGATAAAAGAAAGACTTGAATCCTTTACATAAGTGGCGCGAAGTTCAAACATTAATGTTGAATAAATGCTTAAATGGACAGATAACGATACATACGACAATGACAGGTGAGTTGCCACCAATTGGATGCATACGTCATTGCAGGAGCGCTCGGGGGTACGGAGCTTTCGGCGGAGTGTTGCTCCCACAATGAACGAGAACCGTTGATTCTCAATCTGCCATTAATCAGCGAGGTCAACTGCGGAGGCACCTCTCCGGTTAACCTGCGAGCTGTTTGTGCATGCGAGTTCCCACTAATCTTTATCAAATGGAACCTGCTTTAATCCCACCCACCAAATCGCACGGGCATTAGTTGGGACTCTCGGTCCCACCTTCACATGCTCTGAAAACATATTAATTGACCAATATGCGAATTTACAAAATTACTTTCAAACATATGAAGAATTCTCATTTTATTATACATGCTTTTTTGTATTTTGAAAGTAAAATAAAAATAAAATGCAAATGAGCCACAACATCTAGCTCCACCTGGGGATAGTTTTTTTTGCCACGAAACACTAAGAACTGTAGATTAGTGCCTTCACTTTGGGCATGGATATTAATATTACTTGGTGGTATATGAACAATGAACAATATTGGTATGTACAATGGTGACCACTGAATTCTTAATGCTGGAAATAGTGTTTCAAGTATTGCCCATTCACAGGAAGTTGTACTGGCTCTCCATCCAGGTCTTCTAAAATGAATGTATTATTTGACCTTGTCTCATAAATTCTTTATGGACCATATCAGAGAGGGTCAAATTTACCATGCTTTCCTTTTTCTTCTCGTTTGGTGTCCCACCTCAGTACCAAATCTCCTGCTTGGAAAATAACTTCTTTTACTTTCATATCAAATATAGACTTCATCTTTTCCTGATAAGTAATTAAGTTATCTCTGACTTTGTTTTTGTTTTCACTTAACTCAATTACTTTGTTCAATCTTCTTATCAAAGCATTAGGTTCTTCTTAAGCTTCTTGAAAGAAAGAAATCACTAGTTTGGCCAGCTGAGTAGGAAATAATGCATGAGTTCCATAAACCAATTCATGGGGAGACTTACCAGTAGATCTCCTGGTAGTAACTCGAACTGCCCAGAGAGAAAATGTCAACTTCATATCCCAATCCTTCTGACTCTCAGTGATTGTCTTCTTCAGGATTCTGACCAAAGTCATTCGATAACTCTACCAATCCATTCCCCTAGGAATGATACGTTGTGGAATGTGATAAAAGAACATTATATGTTTGACATAAATTAATGAAACGAGTAGAGCTGAATACCTGGGCATTATCAGTCACAATTTTGGCTGGACATCTAAATCTACTAAAAATGTTTCCTCTGGAAACTTCATTACTACTTGATCATTCACCTTTTTGGTGGGAATTGCTTCAACCCACTTTGTAAAGTAATCAATGGAAGTTAGAATCCACTTGAACTAACCACTTGATGGCGGATTGATTTCTCCAATAAAATCCAATCCCCATCGCCTGAAAGGCTCTTCAATGAATACTGGGATGAGAGGTAATGGAGCAAGTTTTTTCTTTTCAGCAAACAAATGACACTTCTGACAACTTCTGATCATTCTGAAAATCTCTGCAAATAGGGTTGGCCAATAGAAGCCTGACTTGAGAATCTTATGAGTAGTGACCTTCCATCTATAATGTCCTCCACACAGACTTTCATGATATTCTTTGGTAACTTCAGCAGATTCTGTTTCAGTCAAACACAACAACAAAATACTAGCAGGATATTTCCAGTATAATTTTCCTTCCACTATGACATATGGTTGAGATTTGAGCTTGAGAGCTCTGTATTTTGTTGTATTTATTGAAGTTGGGCAAGAAAATAAACACAAGTAATGCACAATATATTTATACCAACCAGAGCACAAGAATTTATATTGAATACCTGTCTTGGACTTGTTCTGGTCTTCTTCATTGACAACTTCCTCTACTGGTGCCAACAGATTAATTCCTAGGGCTTGAAAATTTGTTTATGTTAACAGCTTCACTAGACCCTGTCCCTTGACCAACTTAGTGGGTTTGATATCCAAATCATATTCTTGGATTTTTGCTATCCATTTTCCCCTTTTACCTTCAACATCACTCTGAACCAACACATCTTTTACTGCAGAATTAGGGACATAAGCTATTATTTGAGACTGTAACACATATGTCTTGAAGGCATTCAGTGCTTTGACCAAAGAATATACTTGTTTCTCCAAAATATTATATTTGTGCTCAGCATCCCTGAGAACTTTACTAAAAAATTCTACTGGTTGCTCCTTACTACATTTTTCTGCAACAATACAACAGCAATAGTGGTAGGTGACGCAAATGAGAATACTTGAAAGGCTTTCTGATAGTCTGGGCTGATCATAATTGGAGCTTCCTGCAGTGCTTCCTTGATTCTAGAAAATGCTTCTCTTGCTCCCTTATCCCATTTCACTTCTGAATTTTTCTTCAACATATATGTTATGCTTCTCACAATCTCATCATAATTAAGCACAAATCTCCTTAGAAATATTAATTTTCCCAGGAATCTCTGGATATCCATCTTGCTTTTGGGTAGAGGAATCATTTGTATGGCTTCCACCCTTGCTGGATCAATTTTTACTCCCTGATTTGAAACTATATGACCCAATAATTCACCCTCTTCTAAGGCAAATAAAGACTTCTTGGGATTTAATGACAGGCTGAACTTCCTGAATTTTTTAAAATTCTTCTGCAAATGTACCAAATGTTCATCATCTGACCCAGAGAAAACGGTTACGTCATCCAGGTATATAACTACAAACTTGTCCCCCACAAACGCTATGTCCATGGCCCTTTGAAATGTTGCACCTGCATTCATAAGGACAAACGACATCCTTGCATACATGAAAGTGCCCCAGGGCATTGTGAAGGCAGTCTTCTTCTAATCTTCTTTCTCCACTACTACCTAATTATACCCTGAGAATCTGTCAATCATAGACAATCTGTAAGCTCCTGTCACTTTATGTAATACATAATCCATTTTTGGCAATGGATAATTATCTCAACTTACAGATGGACAATCTGTAAGCTCTATTCAAGTTCCTAAAATCTAATCTCTCCATTCTTCTTCCTTACAGGAACCAGATTGGAAACCCAATCTGAATATCTGAGAGGGACTATAATTTTTTCCTGCAACAACTTATTCACTTCTTTCTCTATTGGAGCTAGCAACAATGGATTGATTTATTTGAGTTTCTGTCTATGAGGTTTAATTCCCTCTTTTAGCGGAATTTTGTGCTATATTATACTTTTGTCATATGTTTTTAAGTCCTCATACGTCTAGGCAAACACATCCATATACTTATTGAAGAGATCAATGTACTTCTCTTTATATTCTTTCAGAACACCTTTGGATAATCTCACCATATTTGGCTTCTGCTGAGTTCCCAAGTCACGGTCTTCCATCTCTCCTTATTGATGTGTTTTCTTTGAATTGACAACAACATCGTTGGAGTCAAATAACCTTTCAAGAGGAACCAATCCCTTAGGAAGTACATTTTCCTTTAATTGAATAATATTATGCTCACTTATTGACTGCTTCAAATTTCTTATTTCTCCTTCATGTTCAATCTGTTCTTCTCCTTGATCTATCTCTGCATCTTCAAAACTTTCAACCATGGTCAAGAGGTGATTTATCTGCTCATCATATTCGAACACCTACCAATGCTTCACATTGTCGGGGATGGAAGGTTTGTGCCTGATTTCAATCTCATACCTCAATCTTGGATTTATAGGTGGCTTGAAAGCGCTAGCTGCTACTACCAATGAATCTGAAAACATGTTCTCTTCCCTTGGAATAAACTGCAAATTGAAAGCTTCAAAATAGTTATCAATCAAATCCCAAACTTCATTCCTATATGATCTCAACTTCGAATGCTTAGTCTGACATTGATTTGTAATCTATTTTATAATTAATTCAGAATCACCAAAAACAGACTTACATTGAATCCCCATTTGTTTAGCAGTTTGAAAACTTAGGATCAAAGCCTCGTATTCAACTACATTGTTTGTTGAATCAAACTTCAACTTAAAATAAAAAGGCATAAGATTACCTTCTCAGGATATCAATAAAAATCCATCTCCTGTGCCATATTTTGAGTAGGCACCATCAAAATAACATTTCCAAACATTTTTTGAATACAACTCCTTATGTACAATTGTTGAAGAGAGCTGCTTTTCCATGTCTTCAGCAAATTCTGCATCTTCCTGCAGCAAAAAACAAGAAAGATCTTTTTTTCCTGACTATGAATGGGGGAATTACTTGCATCCTTCTTCGTGGTAGTTTTCACAAATATTGTTTCTCTATACAATCTTCTTTCTTCCCCATTGAAAACAGGAATGATAGCATAAGTGAAGTCCAATTTTAAAACTCCTCCCAATTTTGCTCCCCAAGATCTAGACAAGAGAATTCCAAATCTGGCTAGAATATCAGCAACCACTACATCCATCATAATACGCTTTGCTAGAATTTGAGCCAAAGATACTACCATGTCTTTAATGAGCCTAATACACTTCACCCTCTTAGAATCGAAAGAGTACATGTCTCTGTATGGTTTAGTGATATGTAAATTCAACTCTTTCACCACAGACAATGGCATAAGGTTGTGAGATGCACCTGAATCTAACATGCAATTGTGGAGGAGAAAATCATGAAGAAGTAATGCAATATAAAATGAAGGAACAAAAGAATCTACTTCTTCAACATGAGGACCAAAAAATACTACTGGTTTTTCTTCTTGCAAATTAACAGTATCACCTATGCCTTCCATCTGCGAGAGATTAATGAATTCAACATCTTCCTTTTTGTAACCTGGTGTCTTAGCTAATTCAAAGAGAGGTACTTGAATCTTAACCTTCTCCAGCTCTTTTAATATACTAAAAGCTTGAATCTGCTTGACATTATTCTCAGGTTCTTCTTCAATTCTTCTTGGATTTGAAACATGTTCAGGTGCAGGGACTACCTTCTCCAAAATATTGTTATCAACAAACTTGCTTTGGGAAGATTAAGCTTGTTGCACTTATGTTTTATTCACTGAATTCATGGGCTATTTTCCTTTGTATGCTTGTGTTACTGAGTTCTTTTGTGGTGGAATTGCCAT
The DNA here is from genome assembly GCA_034641835.2 of Pinus albicaulis. Lineage (NCBI taxonomy): Eukaryota > Viridiplantae > Streptophyta > Pinopsida > Pinales > Pinaceae > Pinus > Pinus albicaulis. Next base: position 1,700,018,828 of record CM076580.1, on the reverse strand, counting down.
TGGAGAAGGAACAGAATCTTGTTGTTCACCTTCATCATCCTGTAACCTTGATCTTTTTCTAGATCTCAAATCATACTTCTTATGCAATTTAGCATGCATAAAATCTGTAAATTGCCTACAATACTCATCCATCTCATCCTGATCGAAAGACACCTATGCTTCAACATTTTCTCCTTCTCATTCTTCCTCTTCTTCCTCTTCTCTTATGTATACGGCAGATATTTGATTTTCAACTTCTTTCTAATAATATTCTATTGACTGTGCAGGTGCTGCTTCAATGTACAATGGTGCTTGAACTTGGTCCTGATCTCTTCTCTCCCTCTGCAAAGTTTGTAGGGGTTGTTTTCTGAATTAAGGATTGAATCCTCCTCTATTTTGTTGTGCAAGTCTTTGGGAGTTCTTGCCTTCTAACTCCATCTTTACTAGCTTGTTTGACAAATTTTTATCACCTTTTTCATATCATAAATTCTTTGGTCCTGTGGTGATTCTTCCTTTTCCTTTCCCTTATCTTGAATTGACTGCTTCTATTTATTTTTTCCAACTACAGTCATGTTAGCCTCAATATCCAATGCATTAGTATGTATTTGTTCGAGAGTTGGGGCTCTTCTTTCTCTCAATGTAAAACTAAAGTCATCTTCAAAAGCTCCAACAAAAACTACCTTTGCTCCAACGGGGGGGGGCTTCATCTCTGTCGGTAAACTATTGTACAATTTGTTAAATCTCTTTAAAAACTCAGAAATGTTTTCATCGGGCTTTCTTTTGATTGCATCAAACTCTTTCAAAGAGTAACCATGATCTCTCTTTTCTTCCCATCTCTGAGTAAATTGAGTTTCCAACTCATCCCAGTTATTTATCAAACCATTTGGTAAACATTTGAACCATTTTCTAGCCTCGCCATTTAGGGACTGCACAAATAGTCTCATCACAACATCCAGATGTTCAACATTTAAATTTCTTGCAAAAGTGCAAAACAAAGGTAAATGTTATTTTGCAGTTACTTCATCTTCTCCGGTGAAACAAGGAAGTAATTTGAGGTATTCTTGAGGCATGGCATTCATTGTTGTGGAAGATTTAAAGGTGCATATCTATTCATTAAGAAAGCCGGTGTTGCCATATTGACACCTTGATTAACTTCTCCTTTAGTGGTAGAGGTTGATGAACCTACTGTGAAAGTGAACGAAGGTGGTGAGAAGGTTGATATGGGAGTGGGTTGATGAACGATGGCAGAAGAACCAGTAGTTATATTTGGTTGGTCTTGTGTGAAGGTAAAAGAAATAGACTCGAAAGAATGCTCTTCTAGCTTGGGTTCTTGAAAATGAGGGGGTGTGGAGGGAGAACCTTGTTCCAAGAAAGAGATTTCCTTGGAAATACCTTCAAATAAGGGATTATGAGAACTGCTGCCAGGAGCAGACAATGTAGGATCAGGTGTTGAAGGGGTTTTTGGTCTCTGAACCCTTTTAGAAACCAATTTTTCTGGATCTTACAAAGTGGGAACCTTCTACTACGAGGTATCTGACCTCGTGTGTGGCCTTTTGAAAGCCAGAATTCTGAAAAGAATATACAAAGTTGAATATTTCCTCCTCACTGAACAACCAGAGGAAATAGAAACCAGGGAAATGAACTTCGCTTCTTCGCTCCTCGGAAATGGCGCCAAAAAATGTTGTATCTCAAGAAACAATCCCTTGGCTGTGATAAGGAATCCATGCTCAAGACATTTTTAAATATATGTCACAAATTTAAGATATCAGATGGTCTTTGTTAAGCACGTTTGGAAATTAATTATGTATAACCCTCAATGATCTGATATAATGAAATATTTCACAATGCCATTATCTGTAATATTACTTGAAATGGAAGGAAGAAAATGGAATGAAAACATAAAATGATATGCTGGATAATAGAATCTATCACTTTAAATCTCAGAAAGAACTTTGTAGAAAGAAAATAGTTGGAGTGAAGGAGCGCACATTAAGGACATTTAACTCTTACTTACAAACTCTAAAAAGAGACCTGCAACTACATTACTTCACCTCATTCACAGAAGAATAAACATATGATGAAACCGAAAAAACGCATCAACATCAACAGGTGCAATAAACTTGATCTTCTTTCATTAATTTTAGAAAATTCAATACAAAATTTATGGTGATCCAAAGGTCCAAAACTCGGACCCCTCTTCTTTCTTTTTCATTACTTTAAATACAATGCAAAGCAGTTGTAACTGCTGAAAACTACTTGTAACTGTTCTAACTACGAAAACTGCATAAACTACCTATTACATGGCAATTTAACAACTTCATTACAATATGGATCTTTTTCTTTAAAAAAGATAACTATAACTAAAGCTTTAATCTATCTGTTGAATTTGGACTTGACTGGCTGCCACTGTATTCTCCGGATTTGTTGACGTGTCCTTTTGTGACGCTGAGGTGTCACCAGCTGGACCAGTCATCCACGCTCTGCACTTCTTCCATATCTCAATGCTAGCTTTGGGAGAATTGACCAGTTTATGATATTCTAGCCAGAAAGTTGTGATCCCGCTGAAAGTAGGACGTTCTGTGAACAAGGCTTTAACCATCCAAAGAAACTGAAAATGCGTCTGCAATAAATTAACAATTGTGGCTCCTTTCAGGGTAGCAGTCTTCTCATGGGTATTATCTATTTTACTCTTCGCTAGCACTAACAATGGCTCATAGGAGTCCCATGATAAAAGACTGCCTTTGAGATCCCAGTATGAAGGCAATCCTACTCTGGCCCTTTTGTCAAATATGTTGTCAAACCTAGTTACAACTGGTTTAATCTCTGCCAACTTCTTCTCTGCTGACTTCCTGCAAGCATTCTTTACAATCAATTTATTAATCTCTAGGACACATAATGTCCTGTCTTTAATTTCATTTTCTTCCAACTCTTGGTCTGTTTTAGAATTGATGAAATCAATGAACCTCTTTGCCCACAAGGCTCTATTAAGGGTCTTCTATTTATCTGCCATAACCTTTTCTTCTAAGTCTCTGATAATATTATTTTCTTCTAATAGTATTATCAGAGACTCCCGCGCTGTTCTCATTGCTTCAATGATCTCATTCCACACAATGTCCTTTGCTTGGATCAGAGTTATATTTCCTTTCAATCTTTCCTTTAAAATCTTGATCTTGCTATTGGCTGTCTGACAATATGATCTATATTTACTAACTTCTCTTTCTTGAGCTTGCATTATCTTAGTCGCCACCTCCAAGCCGCTCTGAGCCTTCTTGAGATCCTCTTCTGCCATCTTCAACTCAGTACTCAACTGAGCTAATCTTGCTACTGGGTAATTAGTTTATGATGGCATGTCTACAGTACAAGAATGAGAATCAATCTGAGTTTGAAAATTATGGAAAAAATCCTTTAGCTTAGAGATTTTCTCCTCTTTTTGGAACAATTGCTGTAAAGATGTTCTTTCTCATTCTCAACCTCTGCTACCTCTGCTGCCATTGAGTGTTCTCCAGTGGAAAACTTTAATTTATTTTTCAACACATTTATCTATGACTCAACACTCTGTAACAGTTTATGTACAACAGACTTATCATTGGGATTTACTCCAATCTTCACAATAATCCTTTTCAGTTCTTTGTTCTGAGTTGACAGAGCCCTGAAATTGGCCTTTTCCAATTTCAATTGCTTTATCACTTTTCCTAGCATTTGTTCGGCCTTTTGAGCAGCTGCACTAGACTTGGTTAAATCATTAACAATCAGTTGCCCTGTCTGCATATGTAAATTAAATTTATCAGGTAAAGGAATTTTATTCACATCAACAGTCAAATTAACAGTTTTAAAACTACTTGATGACCCTACTGTCATTTCAGATGGGTGAGAAAAAGCAATTTTAAACTGATCCTTTTCTAAGTCCATGGCAGTAAATAGTCTAGTTTGGTCTGAAGTAATCTGATATTCTGCTTGTGCTTCCATACTAGCTTTCATATTTTGATTCCTCTCTGCAATCTGAGAAAAAACCTGATTGATCAAAGGGATTTGATCTTGAACATCTCCATGTCTTGTAGGTGAAGCTGGTACATTCTTTTCATCTCCTAACTGAAGGAGGAAACCAGGCTGAGTGCTTGGTATTTCCTTAGTCAATATTTCTCTCTTCTCAGCTCTCTATTCCTCATCTTCAGAATCAACAGCTACTTATTTACTTCTTTTGCCCAATTTCCCTGAGATGAAAGGGGCCTATATGCTGGAACTAACAGAATCTGCAAAACTTTTGTTAGCCAAATTTTCAAGTTCAGGCTCATTATCATGAATGAAGGCAGAGTATCCATTTTCAACCCTCCTGTTAGAAATCACCTTGTGGGGGTCATAGGCCCATTTCTCACTTAACAATAAGTGTGTATCTTCCAACATTCTGCTTGCCTCATATTTACTACAAATGGACCCACTGTTACACAGTAATTTGTCATTGTCCCTGCAATCCCCATCTCGCACATTGGAGGGTCATTTATGTGACTAATTAGAAGTTTCATGCCTTGCAAATACCATCATTGCATCCATTTCCATGAGGACAACATTCCCTCTATTGACCATTTCCTAAGCAGACCACTAAAAACACCTGTTTTTTCCTTGGAGCGAGTAGCCAGTTACACTCCCACGCCGAGCTGGAAAATTAACATTGAGCCCGAGCCAGTTGGCGCTCTATCCTAGTTAAGCACCCGCGCTAATCTGTTTATGGAAAGTTTTTTAGAAATAGAGGCGAAGTTTCAATCACAACAACTTCGTGGATGAGTCATAGGGAGTGGTTCAACTGAATTACCACGGCCTCCCTCCTTTGGCCTCTTGTTTCCACCTTATGGGGAAACCTCCCAAGGGATAAGACCTCCCTTCCAATATTGTATGGATCCCAACCTCCTCCTCTCCTCTATAAATATAGCCATCTTCCATTGATGTGCTAGTTGAACAGATAGCTGAAAAAGTTAGCATAGAGAAGAAGCAATCATAGCTTCGAGAGAATAGTGTAGAGTGTGATTGGGAACATAGTGAGATCTTAGACCTTTGTGTGTGAGAGTGTTCCAAACGTTCTTGGATACAGACCTGCCGAAGGAGAGCCTCAAAATCAAGGCTTGGTTGTAAACTCCCCTTGTCTTCATCATAGTAAAATGCATATGATGTTTATCTTACACTCTTGTTTATATTTATAATGAGATTTCTAGCATTCCTTGATCAGTTAGATAGGTTGTAATTGTTTTATGTTTGTCATGGTTTTACGCTTGTTGTGGTGTCTTGACTGTCTGTACAAGTAATCGAACGTTGGTAGTAGCGTGTATCGAGCTTGAAGAAAGCGACGGATCAAGAAGCTTTGACGGAAGACGACAACATAGCATCAGAACGAGGTAGGTCATCTTTCTTGCTCTGAATTTCATTTACAATCTAGGAAGGTAGATGTTAGTATGTTCTCGTAGTTGCTAGACCCACCCTAGGGCTAGAGGGATCACCTCTGTTTGCAGAGGGGATTTACTTGGACAACAAATTGGTGACTCCACTAGGGAGTTTCCTTTGAGTTTGTCACTCTTTGAGGTCTTAGTCATTCAACGGATTTAGTCAAACGACCATTTCCCTTGTTCCTATGTTTTTCATCAATTACGATCTTTTAGTTTTTGCTTGAAGTGGTGAGTCTGGTCTTGGTTGGGAGAAATTCTTTGTTTTTTCATGTTCAGGTGTTGGCACTTTTATTTTTTTGATAGTCGCGCTGATTGGCGCTAGTTGTTAATTAGCAATCTGCACCAATTGGCCATTGGCACTAGTTTTCAGTGAGCAAGTCGCACCAGTTTGCGCTAGTTTCACCCACAAAAGTCGTGCCAATTTCAGGGTGTATGAAAAGTTGAGGTTTTTCCCCTAATTCCTCCACCAGTGTGTCTTTCCCTTCCAGTCTTTTTCTCTATATTCTTTACATGTTCTCTCTTCTACTTTTTCACTTGTGAGCATAGAATACATTGCTCATTGTTCAGCTGAAAAGTCTTCTTTCTATGGTTGATTGATATAAAAGGGAATGAATGCCTTGTTTCGAGCTCATTCTTTGGAAGTCCTTTTTGTGCTTGACCTCATATGTCTTGTAGCCTTTTGAGGAATTTCGTTACAAAGTGTTTAAAACAACGATTTCATTCTTAGTGTTTGTTTGCATCCCTTTTGCATTCATCCTTCCATTAAGAAAATTTGCATTCATTTAGTTTTCGTCTCAGAGTTTTCTTTTCGCTAAAGTGCATTAGATCACATTGCATTGAAAAGTATTTTTTGAGATTTATCATTGAACTTAGATTACATTGTTTAACGATTGAAAGCTAAAAAAAAATCGCATTGAGTGCATTCTCTTTCATTAAAAGCATGCATTAAGTAGATCCTCATTTCATCGAAAAATGCATTGGGTGCATTCTTGTTGTTTCAAAATAAAAGGAAATTGTGCATAGATTACAATTGCATAGTTTTCAAAAAAGAGGATTTTGCATAGATTACATTGCATAATTCACATCGTTGAATGTTTTAGATTACTTTTGGATAGTGAAAGTCATCTAGTTAGGAAAAAGTTTCATTTGCAGTATTGTTGTTTGTTGCAATCATTGTTTGAGACTCTTCCCTTAACTAGATATCATTCATCGAATTGAAAGATTTATTTTCTCATATAGCTACATATAGGAGATTCAGATGACAATGGTAGGGCCTTGAAACTAAGACGTAATTGAAGATAAACTTTAAAACTTATTCAAATAACCTAAGGAAGCATTGAAACCTAACGCGAACATTTTAGTGGTCTAGACTAGAGACGTGTTCTGGCATCTTAAAACCTAGTATATGTCATTTTCCATCTGGCTTTAGACAGCGCTAGTACGGACTTGTGCTCCTCGTACCGTCGAGTATATAAAGGGAGACCCCTCTAGGTTGCAATCCTTTTATCCATAGGAAGCCGAGTCTGCCGCCCTGTTACCGTGATACACCGAACACAACATTCAGGGAGATTACCTGCATGTATGTCAAGTCCTTGGTCATTTATCTTTCATTTATATGGAAGTTCACGGAAACTTGGTACACCCTCTTTCTTAGATTACCTAAGTAGTCATTTTGGTCTTTTTGTGACTCTCTAAAAGTGAAAAGATCATCGAGCGCTTGTCCTTTCACGCTCATTTCAACTTGAAAGTGATAGAGTCACCTTTTTCTCGACTCTTAAAATATGAAACGACAGAGTTTTGTTTCAATGTCTTAAAATATTACTTGCCCACGAAATATTCCTGGTTAAAGTGATATTCCTTAGCATTTTGTTTTAGGGTTGTTTCTAATGGCAACGTTTCAGGAGTTTACAAACCAAGGAATCCCCTTTGAGGGGAATCCTGGTCCTTTTCCTTCTTTTGGGAATGTTGGTGCTCCTTATATGGCAACGTTATCCTTGCATGGGTTAACTGTTGGGTTTCCTGTTTGGTTATTCTCGACCTCTGTGGTCTCGAGTGTTCCATCCACTGTACAACCATCTCCTCCACCTGAACAACATTGTGTTGATTCTAAAGTGGACCTCTCCCCTTCTTCTCCTGTTTCTTCATCCTCCTCTTCTACTTTTCCTGGTGAAAGTATGGATTCTAATAACCAGGTGACTAAGAAGAAGAAGAAGAAGATGAAGAAGAAGAAGTTATATAAAGGAGAGGCTAGCTCTGCAATTATTGCGCCTAAGAAACCTTCCATTGATAAACCATCCAACCTTCCACGGAAAGTCAAATTCCCTTGCATGTTGTGCAAAGGTGACCACCTTCTTCGAGACTGCCCTTGCATTCCCAAGGTACTTGAAGTATGGTCTGACAGTGGTCCACCGTTGCCTTTGGCTTCCAGAAGTCATATTGGTAGCACGTCTTCGACTAGTGCTGATAAGACTCATAAGAAACAGGGTAAGATTACCAATCCCTATAAGTTGTGTGAAGGGCATCATCCCATTCACCTTTTTCCATACATGGATGAAGTCAAGAGAGTATTGGACAACCATACTGTCTCTGCACCTTGCCTTCCAGCTAGTTACCAGAAGCTTTCTTCGAGTCCTACGAAAGTTGATTCAACGATCGGTCAAGAGTCATCCTTGGTTGATCTCGCTCCCCCGAAAATTCAAATTCAAGAGTTCGTTCCCGAACACCCATTGGACGTGGAATTGGTCGACTTGATACCGCCTATGGTTCATCAGGTCTTTTCCATCGAGAGTGGATCTCATCCCCCTCACGTTCCTCTTGTTTCTTCAGATTCTTCGAACTTGGAGAAATATTCTTCCGTCCCTGTAGTTCAAGAAGTTGATCCTCCTACTCCCATGATGGAAGTCCAAGAGAGTGCTCTTCTTGCTCCGGTAACACCAAGGGAAAACCATCTCAGTTCGATGGTACCTCCTCCAAGTAGTTTGGTCGCTTCCTTTGATTGGAGTCAATTTGCAGGATACCACCTTCCATATTATGTGGGTTTTGAGATAACGGTACAGACCTTTGATCTGGTTGTACCCAACACCATTATAGATGAATGCACATCTGTTAGTATTCTGTCTTCCACTACTTGGCAAGCTTTTGGTTCTCCACCGCTTATGCCTGTTACATGGAATCTGTTAGCTTTTAACAGAGGAACCAGTCAACCGTTATGGATCCTTCCCAAATTGCCTGTTACTTTGGGAAGGAAAACCGTCCATATAGACGTGATGGTTGTTCCAAGCCCCTTAGATTTCAATTTTCTCTTGGGGCGCGACTATACTTATGTCACGAGGGTAGTTGTCTCTTCCCTTTTTCATGTGATTTATTTTTCACACAAAGGTTGAATCGTGACCATTGATTAGCTTTCATTCTTTGGTCCTGACGTGACATCTGGTCCACCATTGTCCCTTCCAGGTCTTTATCCGCCGGTTGTATCTTCCCCGACGTAGGTTAATTATGTGGCTACCTATCCCGTGCCCGCATTCAGTGATAGTGTCGTTGTGCATCGTGTGCTGGGGGCATTCGGTCTTGATTTCCAAGATGTTTTTCTCCCATCAAATGCGAACCTCTTGGAGTCCATGAATTTTTATTTGACATGATAAACGGTTGTCGTCGGAGAAGAGTTCATTTTTCTTGTGTCAAGCTCCTTAAAAAATGAAACAAGGTATCGGAGGATGGTTCATCTTCTATGTCAACCTCGTTAAAAAATGAATTAGCTCACAAGGATAGTTCTTTTAATGTGTCAACCTTGTTCAAACAATGAAACACGTTCCCGTTCAATTCGAGTCTTTGTTCAAATCTTGTAAAATCCCGCTCTAGTTCTTTTCGTATCTTTACGAACTCATCCATCTACCTTTTCATATGGACCTGGTTTCTGGGGCACCTTTAATTGAGTCACCAAAGTTGTAAATTGCTATTTTTTTTCGTTGTTAGCGACCTTGTTTTAAGTTTCCGTGCAAAATGAAACCAACTCGCGTAGTTTTCGAGTCACAAGCTTGTGTAAAAATGAAACCATTCCCATTTTACCTCTCGTGATTTCCGTTTTATTAGCCTGTTTTGCCAGATGAGCCTTGGTTTTATCACTCCATTGTCACTATCTGCTTGGCCTATCATATTCCTTCACTTGGTTGTTTTACCCATTCCTGAGGAACCGTTGCAATGAGTGGTCTTGTTAGCCAGCCTCTTGACCTTTACTTGTTCTGAGCAATTCCACCATTACCGGAACCAGTAGCTACCCTTAATACCACTCGTTCCTCCAAGAGGAGTCATCTTTCAGCTCTTTTCTGACTCTTAAAATTGAAAAGATTGCCGAGACTCTTGTCATTTTGAACTCGTTAAATGGCTGTGAAATGATATCTACCCAGTATACGTTTAACCCTTTTTCGCGCTAGGGTAGATTAATTATGAAAAAGGAATACCTTAGCCGATCGCGACTAAGAGGTTTTTTCAGATATTGTTTTCTACCTTTTTAGATCTGAGAGACTATTTACGAAAAGGGACTGCTGGATTTTTCTTTTCCGCTGTCTTTTAAAACTCTCTAAATATGAAAATATGTCGAGTTCTCCCTTTGTTAGACTCGTTAAACCTAAATGACATCGGAAATTGTCAATCATGACATTGCCGAGTTCCTCCTTCCTAGGGCATGTAAAATGTACTAGGTTGGATTTGTCTGAAGGAAAAACTTATATGACAAGCATATGCTATCCTCTTCAAGCTTGTGTAAAAATAAAGAGGTACTCGCCATAAATGGTGGGGGAAAATGGAAGTTATTCGTCAATTGTGTCGGCAGTATGTCACTCTTGAACATGACACTTGTCTGCAGTTCGTGTCGGGTTGGGATATATTCATTCTGTCACTTTGCCTCCATGGGTTTGGGAAATCCGTTTGCCTCTCATTTGAATATAAATCTTGTCAACATGACCTCTGATCCTATTTGAGTCAAATGTTGCTAAATTCTAGAGTCGTGTCGCCGATATGTTCAAGAGAAAATCCTTTTGCACTTTGTACATTCCTGATCCTATGTTTCAGTCTTGATTCACACTCATATTACCTTCTCTGTTTCGTGTCAATGATGTGGGATTAATTATGACCCTCCTTCGACAGATCGTTTCTTGTCAACTTCATCTCATTATCCAAGAAGTTGATCTAGAGACTCCTTTCTGGTAGCTTAGAGCTTGCATGCCCTAACGGAAAGTTCTTCACATTCGACGACAGGTTCACATCATTGGCCTTCGATCGGGTGATTTCACGGGTGTTCGAATTCAGCTCACTATTCACATTCCGTGGATTGTACTAGTAGTACCTTGAGAGCCATTGACATTATGGGTGGTTTCTCTCGCACTTGTTAACGGTTCACATCATTGACTGGTAATCAAGTGATTTTCTAGCATGTTCGACTTCAACATGTCTATTCAAATGTTGGAATTTGTACTTTGATCAGGTGGTGTTGGAGCGCAAGACCCTGGGCTTTAATCACAAAAATCTAGGTTGCGAGGAGTGATGAGTCATTCATGATTATATACAGGATTCTTTAGACAAATGGCTGCGACCATACCGTGGGTTCTCTTGTTTTGATCCTCTCTATACGGATGGTTGCGCCCATATTGTAAATCTATTTCATATGATCCCTTTATTCGGATGGCTGCGTCCATGCCGAGGATCCATTCACATGATCCTTTTCTTGATGGATAGCTGTGCCTATACCATGAATTCATGTATTTTCAACAGAGATTTCAATTATGTATATGTATCTATGCTTGATTTGCAGGTCCCCCGACAGCAGCGTCTGGTTCCTTGCACGTATTGTAAAGCATTTCACCCCTCACTTGTAGGTTTTAACTCGAACATAAATATTTAATGTACGTATTCTTATAAATAAAGAATAAACAATTGCGAGAGCATAAAACATAAAACAGATAAACACAGAGATTTTCCCCTGGATCCCAAATCGGGACGACCAGCTTGATTTTTCATTATATTCTTTTTAGTGTTACAACACATATATATACATGCCGGAGCATACATAAACCCCAATCCATTAACCCTGGATTAGAACATAACCGTAGTTCCCTTGACCGGATCTACAAAAATACCAGGGGCCGAAAACCATCGAACCCCAAAACCATGTGCAAAACCATGCACAAAACCATGGGCGGATCCGCCTATGAGTGGGTCCGCACAAAACATTTTGATGGCGTTGCCTCGACTCCACCTGGGATCGCTCGCCCTCGTGACCCCCCAGCTACGCCCGACGCAACATACAGCGTGTGGGGCTAATCGTAGAAAGAATATAACACATACCCAACATTCTCCCACTTGTTGTTTTCTTTCCACGGGGGGCCACAGGAGAGCTTACTCATTTGACCAATTCTTCAACACCCATTGTTTCTCTACACCAAGAGAACTTCTGAGTGCTCACAGACTTCGTCAATGCATCTGCAACATTCTTCAAAGTGTCCACCTTTACCAGCAACACCCTTTTTGCCTCAACCATATCTCTAACAAAGTGATATTGAACATCAATGTGCTTTGTCTTTGAATGATAAGCAGGGTTCTTAGCCAAGAAAATTGCACTTTGGCTATCACAGTCTATCCTTATAGCTTGTTGTACCAACCCCATACTTGAATACAATCTCTGCAACCAAACTGCTTCCTTGCTTGCATGAGTGGCTGCTATGTATTCTGCCTCTGTAGTTGAAAGAGCCACTACAGACTGTCTTTTACTCATCCAACTGACTGCGCCTCCAAACAGGTTAAATACATACCCACTTGTAGATATTCTTTGGCTCCAGAGCCCCAACCTACCGTACTACTAAAACGGCTTAATGTCTAACATTCTTTCCAATCTTGTCTTCTCTGTAGCACAAGCTACAATTACCAGTGCTACCACGTGGAACATTCCCTCGAAAAACCCTTCACCGTCTAATGCCCTTCCTCGGGTTTGAGCATAACCTGCCGAATACCCCCCCCCCCCCCCCCCCCCCCCCCCCCCCGATGTGCAATGTCCTGTCCAGTATGTACTCATCAGATACATCGTCAAAGTACCAACGTACTCGTATATGGAACACGACCTCCTCTCCTTCTCGTGTCTTGGGACACCGTTCACAGAAAAGCTTTGCACCCACAGAACAGGGAACACTCACCGCTATCATCCGCACATTGAACCCCGCAATATGTCCGTACATACCGGTTTAACCGCAGCCTCTTGCCCGATCTCTCTTAATTTCCATGCCCAAAATATAGTTTGCAGCACCAAGATTCTTCATGTCAAATTTGGAGAACAGTTGGGTCTTCAAATCTTGGATAATTTCTTTGTCATTTCCAATCAACAACATATCATCCACATACAAGACCAAATAAATAACACGGTCACCAATTAATTTAAAATAAACATAGTGATCCTCCTTGCTTCTGGTGAAACCAAGTCCCCGTATATAGGTATCAAATTTCTGATACCACATCCTTGGTGACTGTTTTAACCCATACAGAGACTTCTTCAACCTGCATACCAGTTCTTTCTTACCCTTCACCATAAAGCCTTCAGGTTGCTTCATGTAGATCTCCTCCTCTAGATCCCCGTGAAGAAATGTTATCTTCACATCCATCTGTTCTATCTCAAAATCAAATGCAGCAGCAACAGATAAAAGTAATCTAATAGAAGTAACTTTGGCAACAGGAGAAAAAATATCACCAAAATCAATTCCTGGCACCTGGGAATAACCTTTTTCTACCAATTGAGCTTTGTATTTCTCCACCTTGCCTTCTACATTCATCTTCTTTTTAAACACCCATTTTCTCTCGATGGGCTTCCTTCCAGCCGGTAACTCCACCAGATCCCATGCCTCATTTTTGTGCAAGGATGCCATTTCATCAACCATGGCCTCCTTCCAGAGTTTTCCATCCTCCCCGACCCGATCGCTTCCCCGAGGCTCGGTTCATCATCGCTATAGCCAAGGCAAACCCCAATGACGCCTTAGCTAGACCATATAAGGTTGCCTTTCTTTCCCGAATCGATCTTTCTCAAATGAGTTTGTGGTTTTCTTCATTCCTCTCGAGTCTTCTTCTCGTTGGTAGAGTCCTATCTATCCTTCCTTAGCTCAAACTCTATCTTTCTCAAAGTCCCTTTGGTAGGACTTAATGTTTAACAATATCTTTCACTTCTCTAAACACCACATCTCGGCTGTACACAACCTTCCTTGTTTCTGGGTTCCAAAGCTTGTAACCCTTTAAACCATCCTTATACCCAATAAAGATGCACCTTTCAGATTTATTATCCAACTTGGTCCTTTTCTCCTTTGGAACATGTATATATGCATCACATCCAAATACCCTTAGATGTGAAATAGAGGGTTTCTTACCAGTCCATACCTCACGTGGGGTCTTATCCTCCAATGCTGATGAAGGTGATCTGTTAACTAAGTAACATGCAGTCTCCACTGCCTCTGCCCAGAATTCTTGTCCTAACCCGGTACCACTGAGCATGCTTCTTGCCTTTTCCATCAGTGTTCTATTCATTCTTTCTGCAACTCCATTTTGCCGAGGTGTGTATGGAGTAGTCTTCTGCCGTGCTATACCACACTTCTTACAGAACTCTTCAAATTCCTTCTTGCAGAACTCCCCACCATTATCTGTTCTCAATGCCTTTATCTTCTTCTCTGTCTGGTTTTCCACCAGAGCCTTAAATTCTTTAAATTTGTCAAAGACTTCAGATTTCTTCCTCAAGAAATATATCTATGTATTCCTTGAGAAGTCATCTATGAATGAAACATAGTACACAGACTTTCCCAGTGATGGAACTGACACAGGCCCAAACACATCACTGTGCACAAGTTCTAATATCTTGTTTGCCCTCTTAGCACCAGAAGGAAAAATCACCCGATTCTGCTTCCCATATACACAATGTTCACAGAAATCAAAATCCAAAGAACAATTAGACATACCTTCTACCATACCATCTCTATGCAGTATCCGAAGGCCCTTCTCTCCTATATGTCCAAGCCTTTGATGCCATAGCATGGTCTTTTCTCCAGAGAAAGTTAGGCTTTCCGTCCCACTTTCAGGAACCACAGAACTGTTACACCCATCAATAACAGTATTACCTTGTAGCTTGTACAGAGTTCAGCCCGACCCCGCATTGGTCACCAACAAGCTCCCTTAACCATCTGCAGTATCTTCGAATAATCGTTTTTACACCGTACTGTCCATCTTGCTTAAGGGTAAATCAGATTTCTGGCCAACGCAGGAATATGCAGAACACCAGGAAGTGTTCTAATCCTTCCACCTTGCAGCTTCAGCTTGACCTTTCCACGTCCGATGATTCTGGCTCTCCTATCATCCCCTAGGAAGACATCACCACCATCATATTTCTCATACTCGCAGAACCACTCCCTATGGGGAGTGAAGTGAAAGGATGCACCTGAGTCAATCAACCATGACTCATGATCTACATGTGTATTTGAAGAAGAAGCTAAATACACATCCCCACCTTCATCCGAGGTGGTTTTTGCCTCTGCAGAAGGACCTTCATCAGATCCCTTTCCTTTCTCAGGAGCTTTAGATCTGCATTTCTTTTTGTAGTGCCCTTCCTTTCCGCATTTCCAGCACACCTTTACAAACTTTCCAGGAGATTTAGATCTCCCTCTAGATTTGGATCTCCCACTCGAAACCTTATTCTTGTTTCTCTTCTGGGACCTTCCTCGTACAGATAAGGCATCTCCATTCTGACCCTCCATATTTCTCCGTCTCATTTCCTCCGACAGCAAGGCTGAGACAATGTCATCAAAATTCAAGGTAGTTGTATTACTACCTATTGCAATAACCAGACTGTCCCATGAGTATGGTAGAGAGCACAAAAATCGATGCAATTATCTTCATCTGAGATTTTAAGATCAACAGACGAAAGCTGACTTACCACAGTATTGAAGGCGTTCAGATGCTCTGTCACCAGTCTCCATCCTTCATCCTCAAGTTATACAGCTTTTTCCGCAGGAACAACTTATTCACCAGAGACTTAGATTGGTACAAAGTCCCAAGTTTTTCCCACAAATTCTTTGCCGTAGCTTCCCCATATACATTCAACAATACTGAGTCTGAGACACACAAGTGCTTGTGCTCTTGGCTCGGGATCTGGGCTTTCTTCCCGCCTATCCCATATTTCGTTGGTTTAGTACTCAGATCTACCGCGATCCACCCAACATCTTTTTATCCACCGAAACAGATGCTCCATCTTGAGCTTCACAACTCAAAACTCCCATCATTAAATTTCTCTTTTTTTTTATCTCTATCTTTCCGCCGCTCGGCATTACCTTCTTTTCACCGCAAAGAATCGGCTCCGTATCTCCCACCGTACAGAACTACCACAGTTCGAAAGTAAAAACCCTCAACAACAAAGGCGTCCACTTGAAGCCGAAATAGCTTCGATACGAGATGTAGGTTTTAACCCTGAACAGAAATATCTACACACGATTCTTATAACAGAAAATAAACAATAGCAAGAGCATAAAACATAAAACAGATAAACACAAAGATTTTCCCCTGGATCCCAAATCGGGACGACCAGCTTGATTTTTCATTATATTCCTTTTAGTGTTACAACACATATATATACATGCCGGAGCATACATAAACCCCAATCCATTAACCCTGGATTAGAACATAACCGTAGTTCCCTTGATCGGATCTACAAAAATACCAGGGGCCGAAAACCATCGAACCCTAAAACCATGTGCAAAACCATGCACAAAACCATGGGCGGATCCGCCTATGAGTGGGTCCGCACAAAAACAATGTGAGTGGTGTCGTAGTACTCCACCTGGGGATCGTCGCCTCGTGACCCCCCGCCCACCCCCCCGACGCAACACAACAAGGGGGCTAATCGCAGGAAAGAATACAACACATACCCAACATCACTCATGTTCGAACTTCATACTTTAGGGGGCATCTGTTACACAGTAATTTGTCACTATCCCTGCAATTCCCATCTCGCACATTGGAGGGTCATTTCTGTGACTAATTAGAAGTGTCATGCTTTGCAAATACCATCATTACATCCCTTTCCATGAGGGCAAAAATCCTTCTGTTGACCATTTCCTAAGCAGACCACTAAAAACACATGTTTTTGCTTTAGCGCTGGTAGCTCGTTATGCCCTTGCGCCAATGAGGAAAATTAACACTGAGCCCGCACGAGCTGGTGGCCTGTCTTAGGGAGCTACCCACACTAATCTGTTTATGGAATTTTTTTTAAAAAAAGAGGTGAAGTTTTGATCACAACAACTTTGTGGATGAGTCATAGGGAGTGGTTCAACTGAATAACCACGACCTTCCTCCTTTGGCCTCTTGTTTCCAAATTATGGGGAAACCTCACAAGGGATAAGGCCTCCCTTACACTATTTTAGGGATCCAAACCTCCTCCTCTCCTCTATAAATATAGCCATCTTCCATTGATGTGTTGGTTGAACAGATAGCTGAAACAGTTAGCATAGAGAATAAGCAATCATAGCTTCGGGAGAATAGTGCAGAGTGTGATTGGGAAAATAGTGAGTTCTTAGACCTTCGTGTGTGAGAGTGTTGCAAACTTTCTTGGATACGGACTTGCCGAAGGAGAGCCTCAACATCAAGGCTTGGTTGTAAACTCCCCTTGTCTTCATCATAATAAAATGCATCTGATGTTTATCTTCCACTCTTGTTTATATTTATAATGAGATTTCTAGCATTCCTTGATCAGTTAGATAGGTTGTAATTGTTTTATGTTTGTCATGTTTTTACGCTTGTTGTGGTGTCTTGACTGTCTATACAGGTAATCGAACGTTGCTAGCAACGTGTATCGAGCTTGAAGAGAGCGACGAATCAAGAAGCTTCAAAGGAAGACGACAACATAGCATCAGAACGAGGTAGGTCATCTTCCTTGCTCTGAATTTCATTTACAATTTAGGAAGGTAGATATTAGTATGTTCCCGTAGTTGCTAGACCCAGCCTAGGGCTAGAGGGATCGCCTTTGTCCGCAGAGGGGATTTACCTGGACAACACCCACAGACATAGGAAGTTTAAACAAATGACCCTTCTTCATGGGAAAAAAATGAACTTGATCTATGTTCAGGCTTTTTCTGATGAATTCCAATGTAAACAATCTCATAGGGACAAAATTTGGCACTTAATAAGGTTCCTTCTATTCTACCCACATAACCCAATTCCTTCGAATAATTCCCATATACAAACTAATCTCAAATTCACAATTCGTTACTTAATCGAGACACTCTAGCTAAAGGTGAAAAAACAAGGGGGACGCAAAAAAATTTAAAAAATTATGTTAAATCGACAAAAAAACAGTGTGTAGAAAAATCAAATATCCCTCCCTCATCTGGTTCATTTCTTACTACATCAGTCCAGAAAAATACTTATTGCCTTTTCTTATTTGCATCCCTTATATTCAGTCCCAAATGTAAAATTCCTCTACATTTTGATACAAAAATAGATAAGTGATAAGTGAGGGGAACCTGAAGGACCCGATGAGGGATAAGCTCACGAGCTGAGTATTAACAACCTCTTTCCAGTAAGAGGGAATATCCAACACTACTTTAGATTGCATCATCATGGCAAACAATCCCAGCACTGACCTGTCAACTTGAGAGGAATCTTCTTTTCCAAGAATCTTTGACAAAAATTGTAATACTGGCCTGACCTCTGCATCAAAATTATCTAATCGGAATTCTTTAGCCTCTACTGCAAATTGCTCCAAATTCGGCTTCAAGAAGGAAATGACCTAGTTAAACTCATGTCCTGTGAGGTTATCATAGAATGCTACCAATGACTCATCAGTGAATTGAACATAAGACTAAGACTCAGGATAACTCAGGGCTTGGCGAATTAACTGGGATGAAACCTGAAGAACATTTTCACCTAAGCAATTCATCATAAAGAATTTACCGAGATACAATGGAGACACAAACCAATGCACAAATTCGGGAAAAAAGATATGTTTTAGGGATACATGTAGAGAGAACACCAGAATTAGCCATAGCTGAATAGATGGGGGAATTTTTCTCATTCAAGATAACTTGTTGATAAAAGGGTAAATGTTCAATGGGGCAGATGGTGTCCCGAATATCTTGCTCAGTATCCATGAGAGGGATGCGGCTTGATGAGCCAGACAAGGAATATTTCCTAGCCATGGAATGATGCAGGGTGGCAGACAATGATATGTAGAAATAAGAAAATGAAATGACCAGAATGCCTTCGCAGGTGACTAAGAATCAGAGACTGATAGACAAAAGAAAGACTTCAATCCTTTACATAAGTGGCGCGGATTTCAAACATTAATGTTGAATAAATGCTTAAACGGACAGATAACGGTACATACGACAATGACATGTGGGTTGCCGCCAATTGTATGCATACGTCATTGTGGGAGTGCTTGGGGTTACGGAGCTTTCGGCGGAGTGTTGCCCCGCAGTGAACGAGAACCATCGATTCTCGATCTGCCATTAGTCGGTGGGGTCAACTACAGAGGCACCTCTCTGGCTAACTTGTGAGTTGTTTGTGCCTGCAGGTTCTCGCTGATCTTTATCAAATGGAACCTGCTTTAATCCTGCCCGCCAACTCGCACGGGCATTAGTTGGGACTCTCGGTCCCACCTTCACATGCTCCGAAAACATATTAATTGACCAATATGCAAATTTACAAAATGACTTTCAAACATATGAATAATTTTCATTTTATCATATATGATTTTTTTGTATTTTGATAGTAAAATAAAAAGAAAATGCAAATGAGCCACAACACTGTGCTTGAAGGTTTTACAGATGCGGATATGGCTGGAGATATCGATACCATAAAGTCCACTACAAGTTATTTGTACACATTTGCAGGTGCAGTTGTATCTTTGGTGTCAAGGCTACAAAGAATAGTAGCTCTCTCTACAACAGAAGCAGAGTACATAGCTGCAATAGAGGCTTGCAAAGAAATGTTGTGGATGCAACGATTCCTAGGAGAGATAGGAATCAAGCAGGACAAGTATGTGTTGTATTGTGATTGTCAGAGTGCCATTCACTTGGTGAAAAATCCAGCATTTCACTCAAAAACCAAGCACATTGACTTAAGGTACCATTGGATCCAACATTTGTTGGAGGAAGGGCAGTTATCTTTGGAAAAGATCCATACAGATAAGAACCCTGTTGATATGATCACTAAGATTCTACCAAGAAGTAAGCATGAGTTATGTAGAGGCATGGTAGGTATTGGTGTGACTTGATTCAAGATTCTTCATTTGGCTTCAAGTGGGAGAATGTTGATATGAATCCGTATTCACACGTCGACCACTGACCTCACCGGCCTCTGACAAACAACGACACTGAACGTAACACGCCGCCCAGCCGCTCAAAGGAACCGACTGCTGCCCACCATTATTGACTATGTAGTCATATGTTTTTCACATGCAAAATTAGCCCTCTTCTGTAACTATAAATTTGTATTTCCTGCATCTACCTGAGCATGTCAAGCCAAGCAAGACAAGGCCTCCTGTAATAGAAATCTATGAAGATATTCTCCAGTTTATGTGTGTTAATTTCATTTCTTCTGTCTCTTTGTTTGCTTTCTGTTCTGTTGTACTACTCTGTACCCAACAGTGACTCTATTCAAAAAATTGAGATGCCACCGTTGGGTCTCAATCTAGTCTCCTAAACTGTGCTCATTTAATTCCCACAACCCAGATTTGTGTAACTGTCGAAGTGAAGTGTACCATATGTACCTAGGTGCTTGTTTCCTAATGCGTTGTATGTGGTGTTTTGTGATGTTTTTGGTCTTTTGTGATGATTTATGATGTTTTTGGTCTTTTGGTGATTTTTATGTTCACAATGGAAATGTCTAGAAAACTAATGGAAAGGGGTTGGTGGTCAAAAACAGAGTTAAGCCTAATGTATGGAATGGAAAATGCAATTGGAAACACTGAAGCAGAATCTAAACTATGACTAAATAAAAGCAAAAGCTTGATAATGACTTTTTAGGCCAATGACACAAACTAAACTTGAGAAATGATCACTAAATATGCAAATCCTCTAACTAAACAGTTAAACACTGATGATGCAATACTCTGTCCTAAGCTCTTCTATTCTATGATTAATTCCTAGTTCTATTCTGCAATTTAATTGAATGTCACAGAACCTATACTCAAAGAGTTATTGGTTTCTTGTTCAAAGTAGTTCTTTTGAGGAAGAGCTCTGTTTTATGAAATGATGAGGAAATTACAGAGAGATTTCAGACCTTATAGTGATGTTTTCTTCTGTTCCTATGGCTATAGATCATTTGTAGTTTTTAGAACAAGAAGATGTTTGTGAATAATGAAGGCTGTCTTGTTAATCCTAACAACTAAAGTAATTTATTGTGCAATGGATGAAAATTTGAATATGAGATGCAAGTGTAATGAGTTAATCTAAGAATGAACCTAAGATGCCACTAAACTAGAACAATGTTGAACTATAAGTCATCATCAAACTTGAAACAAAGTAACTAAACATGAATTAAATGCAATGAAACTCCGGAGTGTTCTAACTATACTAACATGCATTAATCTATGAAGTTACACAATCTGTTTGTTCATCATTAGTGATATTTTGGAAGAGTTCCTTCTTTTGGAAGAGGTAGAACAATTCTGACTGTGTAATTGGATGCAATTGCAAGCAAATAGACTGAAAGAAAATGAAAAACTAAGTTATCACATCCATACTCTACTCGTCATTATGATGTCTTGGGCAAGCGTTTAAGAGCAAGACAGAGATGATACTTAGTACAAACACACAAATAAATCATTCATTATCACGGTCATGCCTTGAACTTCTTAAGAATTTCTTGGAAGAGTTTCTTCTTGTGGAAGAGTGATTAGAACAAGTGTGACTGTGATAGTGAATAGCAAAAACTACAACTAAATCCTACAGTACCATAGCTATTCATCATTCATCATTATAATCTGTTGGAAGAGTGTCTTCTTGTGGAAAAGCTGGAATGAATATAACTACAATAGCTAGTTAAAACAACTATAAATTCAACTCCTAATCCTACAATACCATAGTCATTCAACATTCGTCATTATAATCTGTTGGAAGAGTGTCTTCTTGTGGAAGAGCTAGAATGAATACGACTACAGTAGCTAAAACAAAACAACTACCAATTCAAATGCAAAACGTAAAGGCAACTAGGAAAACTTATCTAATTTACGCAAAAGAAATCCGTGCAAGAGGCAGGGGCCCTCTACCACTTGACGGCATTCAACTCCAAATTAAATCACGCCTTCAAAATAACTTTGTCTGCTTCATTAACGATGCAATAGTTTGAACATAATACTCTGCGTCTTTAGGAACGTAACACAGAGTTTAAACAAAATCTAGCAGCAAATCTAACATAAAATCTCTAACATAGCTCTCGGTCTCCCAAGAGTTTATAAAGAAAATGCACGTAACAATAATTACAACAATTTAGGAACAATGTCTTCCCTTATCCGAATCACGTTAGAACTCTTTGAAGTGGCTGCGTGAAGAAGAAAAGACATCTGGACTGAGACAGTCCTAATAGGAGTCTTCCTTCCTAAATGTGTTCCCCACGTTCAAAACCATACCCAGAATTCATTTCTTCCTCCATGATGAGCAACGAACCATGTATACATGACGTGGATCATGCCCATATGCGGTTTTTCTCAAGAGGCCACCTGGAACATACTCAAACATGAAGGCAACTGCAGAATCGCCGGTTAGCTACGGAATGTCTGCATTCTGCAGCTAGTTCCGGTCAAAATGCTTAACAATGGCAAAAATCACAAAATTCAACAAGTCAGCCATGTAAATCATTCTAGAAGTAATTTTAACTATATTTATTGATCAATTGGGTTTAAGATAGAAATGGACAAGGGAAAATGAGGTAAAATGAGGTGAAGGAAAGTACAAATTTTGGTACTCAAGATGCCACCATACGTAATTGTTCAATTCCAATATTGTCTGCAGGTATACCATCTGCCATGCAACCTTGTTTAATAGTGTAGTTTTTTCTCATATATATTTTTCATAATAAGAATTGAAGTGTTGGTGGTATGGTGTATTCCATTGTGCTAGCTAGCTAATATAAATTTATATTAATTTTAAATTTATTTATATTTAAAAATTAAATTAAATTATAAATAATATTTTATTATTATTTAATATATATATATATATATATATATATATATATATTTATTTATTTTTTTTTTTTTTTTCAAAATTTGCATAGATCTTTGAACTTTAAAATGTTTATATATATCTAGATCCAAATTGAATGCTTTAAGTACTTAAAATTTAATTTAAAACTAAGAGTTATACTTTGCCTATTATTATGATTTCATCTCTCAATCACCCTCAATGAAAGTATCTACAATGTAGCCCTTGTTCAAATGTGGAAATTGGTTTATATCTTTCATAATTCAATAATTAAACTAAGCGACAGAGAACACTAGCTATACAACCTTGTTATATCATAGATTTAGAATAATGTATTTTTTTTAATTACTGTGAATTATATTAGAGTGATTTGGATAAAGTTTAGGATATTCAATAGTATGTGAGCAAGTTATACCAATAACTTAAATTGTGTGGAATTGTGTGGGTCCCTTGGGTTTCAAAAATAACATTACAAAAGAATTTTAGAATAACTTACAATTTAAGTAAGAGTGTGGGTCTAACATTTTTCAAAATGAAAACCTCGACATCCAAAACGAGATTCTAAATGAAAACCTACGCATCCAAAACAGAAGCCACAACACACCTCTAAGGAAATGAGCAGATTCTTTCACTTCAATGTCTGAAAATCCCCAAATGAAACAAAGCTAATTATTCTTTAGAATTCCGATGATGGAATTGAAGAGGATAAGAGTTTAATATTCATCGAAAACAAAAGCCACAGCATACAATTTTCAAAAGACGGTCTGCTTGTCGAGCAGATTCTTTCACTTCACTTCAATGTCTGAATATCGCCAAATGAAACAAAGTTAGTTATTCTTTAGAATTCCGAATACGGAATTGAAGAGGATAATAATTTAATACACATCCAAAACAAAATCCACAACATACCTCTGAGGAAAATTTTCGAAAAATGATCCCCTTTCAGAGAAGATTCTTTCACTTCAACGTCTGAAAATCGCCAAATGAAACAAAGTTATTTCTTCTTTATAATTCCGACGACTGAAGTGAAGAGGATAATAATTTAATACTCATCCAAAACAAAAGTCACAACATACCTCTAGGAAAAATTTTCAAAAAACGGTCTCCTTGCCAAGTAGATTCTTTCACTTCAATGTCTGAAAACCGCCAAGTGAAATAAAGCTAGTTCTCCTTTAGAATCCTAACGATTGAATTGAAGAGGATAAGAATTTAATACTCGCCAATTCGGATTACCAACAAAAGCATAGGATACCAACTACCCTCATTGAAGAAAGTATACCAAAAACAATGGAAACTTTTCAGACTATCTTAGTGGTTGTGGAGGCTAGACATTTTCTACGTTGTCCAATACTCGCTAATTTGGATTACCAACCAATGCAAGAAAGTCCGAAGACACTCATGGCGAGCCTTATATCTCAGTCTATCGGCCCATAAATGCATTGAGAGATGAAATGGCCACCGTAGGATCATTTATTGCTTTAATCTGATCGTGGCCATTTTCTCCCTCAATGCATTTATGGGCCGATAGTCTGAGATATAAGACTCGCCGACACTCATGGCAATGAAATACCACTAAAAACAATGGAGACTTTTCAGAGCCACTAGAACGGTTTGAAAAATATTGATTGTTTCTACTGACCCAACGTTGTGTTTCACCTCCTAAGTTTACCAAGATGGGCTAAAAAGTATCAATCTCAGTTGCTTTTAGGAGGATTTCATACCTCCCTGGCATTAAGATGGTCTGAAAAGTCTCGATTGTTTTTAGCGGACTTTCATTGTAGTGAGGGCATAAGGTCTTCTGTTGAAAACCCTTATTCTAACCCTTATTGTAGAAAGGCAGCAAAAATACAATCGAGATATTTTCAGAGCCAATGCGTATAGTGTCAAACCAGCCAAAGCATGGACGACCAACGACCCTTTTTTCAGAAAAGGCAGTGAAAACAAAATCGAGATATTTTAAGTGTGGGTTCCAGCTGAGACACAATTTTGTGTATTTTGGAATAGAATTTTCAAAATTTTTAATTTAATTATCAATAAATATTAGGTGGATGGTAAGAATTTAACTTTCATGGAATATTCACAAATATTTTAGTAGTATTTATCAATTAAACATTGAGATTTATTTTCAATGTAGTTATGTCTTTTTTATTTTCTGATTAAATTGACTAATTAAAACAAATATCATATGAACAAATGCTGTATGAAATGAATTACCTTTTTGAGAATATGTGATAATTGTATTGGCCCATAATATTGTAAGAAAGTCTATTTGTTGAATCTCACAATTGCTTCTTTTTTACACCCTTTTTCACTCTATTTCTTTCTTTTTTATCTTCATAACAACACATTGGGAATCAAGTTACAAGATTAATGACATGGCAGGTATACAATTGTCTCTTATTTCATAAAATGATAATATTCTTTATTATTTAGTTTAATGTTTACTTCAACTACCAAATTATAATGATTCAACAACTAATACATGATTCTGTAGCCAAGTTCACAGTTCCACAAGTTTCAAGGTGCCATATGGAGAGAGAAATATATGGGTAGGTGGAAATTGATGCACACAATGATTTCCTCCTACTCTCATGAGCTAGATCAATGGAAACAGGTCCTAGTAATGTGGTCAAAGGCAAGGTCAACCTCCGTACTCTGCAACAAGAAATCCGCGCCTTGTGATTTGCTTTGATAATAGCAAATCATGCGTGAATTATACGATGTTATCTTTCAAAGTTAAAAATAGTTTTTATTGATTAGGTTTAGGGGTATAGCTCTGAATAGTTAATTTCCATGAGCTCTATAAATATGCCTCTCGGCATAAATGAAAACAACGATAGCAAGACCAAAAACTCTGTTATTGATATTTTTTTTAAAGAGTTATTTTGTTTTCTCAGTGACCATTGATGTATGATTAAGTGTTTGGTCGATAATGTTATATTGATTGCATTTTTCTCGTGGAGGCCCCCTCGAGATAGTAAGGATTTTTATTTTATTTAGTTGTTGAGTAATTAGTTTTCTAATTGTGTTTTCAATTTCTGTTTATTTAATTTGTATATACAATTTCTTCATAATTAAGGTTAAGATGTTAGATCTGAGACTTTTGTGATCCATAGATTAGATAATTGTCTTTTTGGATTAATCACATCATTAGGATTTGGTCGACGTTTTGAACCAACTAATGTGGTTCATCCTCAGGACAAGGTGAAAAGCCAATCGATCTAATTGAATAAACAATGTGGATGCATCATTGCCCAGTATTAGCTGAAGAAAAAACTAGCCGTTTAAAAACTAGTTGTTAATAAATTAGTTAATTAAAATTATTAAAATATTGACCCAATAAATATAATAATAAAAAAAATTGTCCCAATAAATATAATAATAATAATAATAAAATTTTATTATGTAACATGTAATTAAAATTATTTAATTAATTAATAAATACTAAAATAATAGAAATTAAAAAGGATTATGAAGAATTTGCTACTAGGGGGTAATATATAAACCTAAAGAATAATTAAGATAAAGTCAAGGAAAAAAGAAGAATAGGAGGAATAAGCAAGGGGGGAAAAAATATTATGTAATAATTAATTAAAATATTAATTGATAAAATAAAAATAATTTTTTTTTTATTTTTTATTTTACCAATAACTATGAATAATTTATTATTAAGATATATAGGGGATTATACAAAAAAAACCTAAGGGGTAATATATAAAAATATAAACATGAAGAGAATAAAAGACAAAATATAGGGACAAAGAAGACTAGACAAAAGAAGAGAAAGAAGGGGGGGCGGGGAGCGGGAGGAGGAGGGGGAAGAGGAAAGGGGGAGGCCAAGAAAAATAAGCAGGGGGGGAACATAAAAATTATATAGAGAGAGTTGGAGTCAAGCTTTTATTCAACTTCCGACCATCATCCTTATTGAGATTCTTAGCATGCTGCTCAATCTCAATGGCTTCCCTAAGCTTCCTATGATGGAAGTGGTCAACCCTAGTGGTGACTTTGGAGTCTTCAATGCAAACATGGTGACGCGATTTCTCCACATGTTCTGCAAGAGCAGATGTGCAGGATCGATTGTGCCTACTGTCTGCAACATGCTCCTGGATTCTCTGTCTGATGGATCTGCCTGTTTCACCAATGTAGGGTGTGCCACAGGAACAAGGAATCATGTGGACACCTTTCATGTCTTTAGGGTCGATAGGGTCCTTGACAGATCAAAGAGAATTCCGAATAGTACAAAGCGGTTTGAAAGTAGAGGAGACATTATTCCTTCTGAGGACATGGAAAATATTGTCTGTGGTTCCTTGGATAAAAGGGAGGTGAACCATAGAAACATGATCCACTCGAGAAGATTTTCCTTGTTTTTTTTTTTTTTTTCCTAACAATATCGGTTATGTTGTATTTCTAAAAATAAGGGAGGAGGAGAAAAATTTCTCCATTACAAAATTTCTCAATTTTGGCACAGAAAAGGCTCTGCTTGGGTGCTATTTATTGGCTTGTTTTACTTGTTTTCCTCTTGTCTCCCCTCCTCTTAGAACTGGAGGCGGTAACATTGGTACTATACTGTTTAACAAACTGGAATAATAAAAAAATACATTTGACTTTCATTATAAACTAATATTGCTGCCGAAACTTAAAGCTGAAGACATAGATGATCAGAGCTTTGATGGCCTATTTATTGACAGTGTTCTTGCTTCCACGGTGCTTGCTTCCTTGGTCCATTGAAGTGGATCCTTGATCCGATTTTTTGTTGAGTGCTTCTTTGATGATGTCGATTGAATCTTGAAGATGACTGCAATTGTTCCTCAGATTCCTTATTTCTTCGTTGCATGCCTTTCATTGCACTTTAGTTTTTTCTTTGTCTTGCAGTATCTGATTTTTGAGACTTTCAATCACAATTCAGTGTGACTTGCAGAATGCACATGGGTGTGCTCTATTCTCCATAGGATCCATATTTATCTTTCCTCTGTTGTCGATGTATGGCTTGGGTGCTCCTTCTATCTTTTCTAATTCCCATAGCTGCTCTTCTTCCTTACTCTGAAAATCTCTCCTTAAAGAAGAAAGGAGCCTCTTGCTAAAATCTCGACAACGCTTTTTCATAAAATATCTCTTTAAAGAAATCCACTTATTGATGGCTAAACAACAAAAATTCTGGTGAAAAATTAGAGAGAAAAACGTAGAAGGGGAGGGCGCCTAGATTGCATGAGATGGAAACGACGTTGCAAAAGGTATAACACTCACAAAGTAGGAGGAAGATCCGAGGAAAAAGCCTGTGTGGATAAAGGGATAGGAGAAAAGGGAGGCGGTGTGCAAGAGAGGAAAAGGGAAGGAGAGTGGGGAAAAACAGATAGCGTGGAGGGTAAATGAAGTAGATGGATAGAGCTGCTTCAGGAGAGTATGGGATGAAAATGTGAGATGAGAAAACAAAGAGGAACACGAAATATGAAGGGAGGTGAGAAAGAAAAGGTGCAGGGCAATCACGTGGGATGCGATTCCATGAGATGGAGAAGTCCAGAGAGTAATCATTCCATATATTTTGCAGGGATTATCGAATATTTCATATTTGTCCTGTAGTTTGGTGGTAATTTCAAAGTGAATATTGATGACAGCTTTGTGGATGGCTATGATTTTAAAGGGGATTTTGAGAACTGCTTTGGAATCTTGATTTGAGATTATTTGGGTGTTGTGCATCATGGAATATAAGGATGGATTATGGGATTTGGATTTTAATATTAATTTCTCCAATCTGAGCTTGCCCAACACTTTGATTTACTCCTCTGTTTTCTTGTTCATTTGCTAGTTTGTTGTTCTTCTGTAGAATGTGAAAAAATTCTATTTTACCAATCTGCCTTGATATTTTTTGTGCTCTCTTCAAGATTTGATTTAGCCCTACATTTTCCGGAAGCGAGTCCATTTCCATTTCCTTAATAATGATAGCTGAGTCCCCCAGAATGATGGCTTCATTGATTTTTTTTTTCTTTTATAATTTTAAGTCCAAGCCAAAGCCCATATGCCTCTGCTTTATTATTTGTCATCTGTCCAAGGCCCCAGTTGTAAGATGTCTGTATTGACTGATTGTGTAGCATTATAATTCCTCCAGTTCCTGCCCAACATGGATTCTTTTTTGATGCCCCATCAAAGAAGAGGCATGCTTTGTTAAGATTCTTTATCCAGACTTAAAATTCTTCTTCGGTTTTCCGTATTTTCCAATTTTGATGCCTTGTTGTGCTTTTCACTTGAGGAATCTTGTTTGCGGCAAAGCTTATCCAATTCCTTTCTTCTTCTTGGATTTGGCTAATGCTAATTCCTTTGACCCCTTTTGCT
Organism: Pinus albicaulis; assembly: GCA_034641835.2. NCBI lineage: Eukaryota > Viridiplantae > Streptophyta > Pinopsida > Pinales > Pinaceae > Pinus > Pinus albicaulis. Next base: position 1,699,989,877 of record CM076580.1, on the reverse strand, counting down.
GTGAGAAATTCCACCATAAGTCCCCAGGCTTTTGACTTAACTTTATTTACTATTGGAGTAGTATCCTTGAAAATTTCTTCGTTTCTAGCTAGCCATAATTGCCAACAGAGAAACGAAGGTAGGCTGTTCCAGAGTCTCTTTATTGTTTGCTTGTTTTTGAGTGAGTATGGATACCTAATTTTCCATTTTCTTATAAATTGATTTAGCGGGACATTGTAATTTATATTTGCTGCTATGGGTATCACCATTTCCTCCCAACATTTTCTTGAGAAGGAGCACTCCATAAATAGATGTTGATTTTTTTCTTCTGCCTTTCTGCATAAAGGGCATTGAGATGGTCCAATTATTCCTCTTCTTTTTAAGTTCTCTGCAGTCAATGATTTACTGTGTAATAAAGTCCACATAAAATTTTTTATTTTGGGGAGGGATTCTACCTTCCATGTTGATCTCCAATATTGCCAATCTTGATTATTTTGCTTCTCATAAAGTTTTTGGTATCTTGTTTTGACTGTATAATCTCCTCCTGTTGGTTCCCATATGTGGATATCTTCCTTGTTTTGGTCTATTGGAGCTGCTCCTGCTAATAGGACAATTAGTCTATCCCATTGATCAATTAGATTGGCTGGGAGATTGGGGGTGCCCCATTGCTTCCATTCTCCATTTATCTTCTAGGTTAGAGATGTTACTTAGTTTGTGGAGGCCTTCTTTTGTCATCCACTCTTTTAAGTCCTTTATGCTTGTATTGGTCCCCAGGGGTGGGCGCCCCATTATGTTGTCATTCCAAATGTTTATTTTCTCCCCATTTCCCGGTCTCATGGTTATATGATCTTTGATGAGTTGTGTTGCATTGATGATGGCTTTCCATATCTGAGTGCAGGGCCTTATCGGGGGGTTCTTTTCTAGAATTGTGGACCTTGGACCATTTAGATATTTTGCTTCTAGTGCAGCTTTCCACCATAATTTTTCCCCTGTTAGGAACCTCCAAGTTATTTTACTTCCCAGTGCTGTGTTCATCAATCCTGGAAGTTTTATGGATAGGCCCCCCTGTTTTTAAGTAGCTGTTACCTGTTTCCAATTAATTAGGCTGAATTTCTTTTTTTCTCCTTTCCCTCCTTGCCATAGCAAATTTATGATAATTATTTCCATTTGTTTGTGGATGCTTGCAGGAGCCGATATAAGGGCAAATTGATATAAAGGCAGAGCTGCTAGAATGGACTTTATTAACGTGATTATGCCTGCTTGGTTTAGCCAGAGCATTCCCCAAGCCTTGATTTTTGCTTTCATTTTTTTAGCATATTTTCTCCATATCTCGTTCTTCATATTTTTCTTGCTAATTGGCAGCCCCAGATATTGAAAATGATTCCAGCTGTTTTGACAGGGGATGTTCATAATTTGTGACATTTTCTGCAGGGTTCTTATGGGGGCATTCCAGCTGTACAAGCAGCTTTTACCGTTGTTGATCAAGCCTCCAGAGACCTCCATGAAGCTGTCCAAAATGGCTTTGAATCTTTTTGCCACCATGCAGGATGCTCCTCCCATTAGAAGAGTATCATCTACAAACAGAGAGTGGTTTATTCTTTTAGTGCCTCTGCTTATGGAGAGGCCTGTTAGGGTGGAGTTTCTTCTACAATGTTCCAACTTTCTGCTGAGAGAATCAACCATTATGATGTAGAGGAAGGGGGATAAAGGACATCCCTATCTTAAGCCCCTTGAGCTTTGGAAGAATTTGCACGACCTTCCATTGATGAGTGGGGCTATCCATGGGCCCATTGTGCAAGCTTGGATTAGTTCAACAAATTCTTCTAAAAAGCTAAATGCTCTTAAGACATCTGCAAGAAAGGACATATTCACTCTGCCAAAGGCATTTGCCATATCCATTTTTAGAACAAATCCTTTTTCGTTGTTATTGAGACTGGTGTGAATAGCTTCTTGAACTAAAATGATATTATCTACTATCTGCCTGTTGGGAACAAACCCTCCTTGTTTTTCAGTGATAAGGTTGGGAAGAAGGGGTTTCATCCTGCCAGCTATAATTTTGGATATGATTTTGTAGGAGTTGTTGCAGAGGGATATGGGCCTGACGTGGTTTAGAGTAGAAGGACAGGGATCTTTTGGAATTAAGGCCAAGAGGGTTGAATTTGTGTATCCTCCAATCTTTCTTTTTCTCATTACATATCTGACCATTTTCAACAGATCCTTTTTAATAATTTTCCAGAAGGTTCTATAGAAAGCTATAGGAAAACCATCTGGTCCCGGAGCTTTATCCAATTGCAGATTCCAAACCGCTTCCTTTACTTCTTCTTCTGTCACTTCCTTAGTGAGTGAGATGTTGCTGCTGTTATCAATAATTTTTGGGATGTGTCTCAGGAATTATTCAGGATTTGCCTGACTGATTGGTGCTGTGAGCAAGTTTCTGAAGTGGTTGTAGGCCTCATTTTTTATTTCCTCTTGCCCAATTAACTCTTGCCCTTTTCCTCCTGTAATTGTTTCAATGTTGTTCTTTATTGTTCTGGTTTTTGCCAAGTTATGGAAAAATGTTGTATTCTTGTCACCAGCATACATCCATAACTGTCTAGATTTGAGTCTCCACGTCTCTTCCTCTTTCCTATTGTTTCTATAGATTTTCCATTGAACTTATTTCTCTCTTGCTTGTTTTTCTGTGGTGCTCTCACTGTTTTCCAATTCCTCTTGGATCTGTTTTAGCTTTTTTTTGAAGTGCTCTTTTTCACTGTATGGTTCTTTGTATTTGTTTTTTGCCCAATTTTTCAAACTTATTTTTGTGGCTTTTATTTTTGTTTCCCAAATATAAGTTGGGGAACCGCTGATGTTTTTCTCCCAAACTTTTTCCACCTCTTTTTAAGCTTCTTCGCTGCTGCCCCAAAGCTGATTATATCTGAATGGCAGTGGCCCATAGTTTTCTGCCATGCCCAAATCCATCAAAATAGGTTTATGGTCAGAAACTGCTGATGGAATGATTCTTGAAGTAGCTCTACTGTATTTGAGGATCATCTTATCTCGGATAAGGATCCTGTCTAGTCTTTCCTTAATGTTTTCCCTTCCTATTCTTCTATTATCCCAGGTGCATTTCCCATTTTTTGGAGGAATATCAAGTAGATTGCTTTGTTCCATTATCTCTCCAATAATTTCTCTATTTTGGTCCGGCAAGAAGTTCCCTCCTCTCTTGTCTTCAGCTTTGAGAATTAAATTTAGATCTCCCCCTACTAGAAGGTTATCTTCTCTGTCATTCCCAATGCTCTCTTTTAGAGTTTCCCAACATATTTCCTTGTCCTTATAATGGTTGGGAGAGTATATGTTGTAGATGCTTGTTGTCCTGCCAGTTTCAACATTCTCCAATTTAGTGTTTATCCAATGGTCTTTCCTTGTATGTTGTTGCAGTTTCCATTTCCTTTTTTCCCATATTGTGCTTATCCCTACTGAAGCTCTCGTAGCTGATATTGCTAATCCTTCATAGATCCTAGATTTTTCTATGATCCCTTCCATTTCTTGGCTGCTTAACTTTGTCTCTTGAATTAAGAGGATGTCAGGTTTTTCACTTTTTATTAGGTCTTTTAAAAAAATTGTTTTGGAGGGATGACCCAACCCTCTACAATTCCAAGAGACAGGTATCATTATTTGTTGTTTTGGGTTGTTGTAGGACCCCGTCCTTTGTTTGCATGTTGTACTTTGTCTTTATTCTTTGGTCCTTTTTCGAGGAAATTGTCCAGTCCCTGTTGTGTTCCCAATGAAATGTCTTTGGCTGCTTCTTCATCTCTTATTTCTTTATTTGATCTCCTTCCCACTTTTTTGATATTCTCAATGTTTTGAGGGGTTTCTTTTGATTGGTTTTCGGTTAGTATTCGGTCCGGAATTTGGGGTAGAGTCTTGTCCGCCTGAAGAGGGGAGCCAGGAGGGGTGGGTCTGGGAGATGAGAGGTGATTGGGGGAGGAGGTGGTGATCGGATCGGTAGGGATAAGGGCTGAAGTGAGGATATCAAAAGGGTTTGTCCCCACCAGGGAGGTTGTTTGGGAGGGGGCGGTAGATCCCGACAAAGGAGGGGGATGTGATCCAAAGGCAGGTTTAGATGCAGTTTTTTTTCTTTTTTACTTGTTCCCATTTTGGGTCTAATGTTTCTTTAGTGTTTTTTTCAGGTTCTTCTCTTTTACTACATCTATTGGCGAAATGACTGTATTCGTGACATACCTTACACTTGAAGGGGATTTGTTCATAGTCCAGCTGTTGTATGTGGATCCAATTGTCCACCTTGATTTTGACCGCTTCCGGGAGGCCCTTTCCTAGATCCACCTCCACACAGATTATTGCGCATGCCTGCATGCTTTCTTTGGGTTCGCTTCTGTCGATGTATTTTCTCACTCCATTTCCTATAGCTCGAATCGAATCATTGCTCCAACAGTGTAAAGGGAGGTGCGGCAATCTTACCCATACTGGTACTGCATTGGGTACATCTAATTCCGGATCAAAGTTCGGAGTCCATCGGTTTAGATACAAGCCTCTTGTATCGATAAAGTAAGGCCCACTTCGAAATATAAGATCTCGATCACTTTTGGTCTCAAAATGAAAGGTGTAATATCCTCGGCCACAAAATCTTATGGTGATTTTCCCTTGAATAAACTGGATCCAGTTCCTCTCAACCCACTTTTGCACTGTTTTGGGGGATGGCCATAATCCTGTGAACTGGCCCACGAGTCCTTTATCTACCAGAGCGATTGCAACTTTCCTTGGCATCGATGGAGGTAAGGCGATTTCTAGAATGGATTCCAACTTTTTAACAAACTTGGAGGTTGCTAATATGGTTCGTTGGGGTCCCAGAGATCCTATGAGAGAAGCGAAAATAACTGTATCATCATCTTGCTACTGGCTGTTTGAAGTAGCAGCTACTGCTGACGGAGAGGGCGGCCCCAGATCCAGCTTCGGGGTGGCCATTCGATCTTGCTGCAGGCGTGATCAGAATTGCAGGGGCTTGGCGTCGGCTAGGGCGAACGCGCAGCTCATGGACATAAAAATATTTGAGAAGATTTTCCTTTTAATCCATTAAGGGCTTTTTGAAAGGCCCTATGGCCCTAAGATCTATTATACCCATTATTCTCAAAACTTCAAGAAGATGGGATTTCTTCGACTCCAGGTGGTCTTCATCAGAAATCCTAAGAGCACGAGTAACAAGGGTGCAAAGAACACCAAATTTTTAAGCAGGAAAATGATGAGACCCAGCATGAAGATATTGTTTTGTGTGAGTTTTCTTGTGAAAAAATTGGTGGGAAATGGATCCATTCGCCCTCCTGGAGAGAAGTATATCCAAGAAAGGAAGGGAACCATCAACTTCAACCTCCATGGTGAATTTGATGGAATCCGACAGGGAATTCAGGTGCCCAAGAAACAGATCCAACTTCTCCCTACCATGGGGCCAAATGACACAGGTTTCATCCATGAATCTTTTCCATTTCCGAGGGCGAAATTGAGCTTAGGCCAAGGCCTTCGAGTCAAAATATTCCATAAAAAGGTTAACAACTATAGGAGAGAGAAGGGATCCCATAGCTACACCACAAGTCTACTCATAGAACTCACCTTGGAAACTGAAAAAGGTTGAGGTGAGGCAAAGACCTACTAACTTAGAGATGTCTTTGTCAGAGATCTGCTTAACGACATCAATGGATTCCTTGATGGGGATTTTGGTGAAAAATGAAACAATGTCAAAGCTGACTAATAATTCCCTAGGTTCCAATCTCATGCCCTTCCATTCATTGAGGAAGGAGATCGAGTTCTTAAAATAGGTGTTTATGAGACCCACAAGGGGTTTAAGCATTTGGGCCAAGAATTTGGCAAGATGATACGAGGGACCACCTATTGTGTTAATAATAGGTCTTAAGGGGGCCCATGGTTTATGAATTTTAGGCAAACCATAAATCCAGGGGGTGAGGGGATTGCTCTCAATAAGTTTTCTAGAGAGAGGATTCAGAGAGGGATCCGATTTAATGGAAAGAGAAATCTCCTTAGAAATATGATTCAGGGGATTATTTTTAACATCATTTTACCAATTATTTCTTTCATTCATAGATTTCAGATGCACATGGATGGGAGTATAAATTAACACTAAGCTAGGTAGAATTTTCATGGAAGCAGAGTTATTTAAGAGTGTGAAGAGTAATTTTCATTAAAAGTGTGAAGAGTAGTTCTTATTCATGCAAGTGTGGTTTCTATTCATACAAATGTGTAATTTCCTTTAAGTGTGAGATTTCTTAAGTACGAGTAGTTTTCATTCCTACAAATGAGTGTGAGATTGATTTACATTTATACAAATTGTGAAATTTATATTCTAAAACAAAGTGTGGAATTTTATATAAAAGTAGTTTTATTTGAAAGCAAGAGAGTGTGATCATCATTGTAGAGTTAATCTCATTTCCTAGGAATAACTAATTTATTTATAGAAGACATGTGCATTTCGATAATTCAATTTAATTTAGAATTTTTGTGTGAGTGACAAGGACTTCTAGCACATATAGTGCATATACATTTCATCAACTTACTAGCCTTGGTTGATAATTCTTGTAAGTAATCTAAGATCATTTAAATTACCAAACATTTTGGCACTGTTGTCTGTTGTCAGGGAAGTGTATATAGAAGTATTTTCTCTTTTTATTATATATATATATATATATATATATATATATATATATATATATATATATATATATATATATATATATATATATATATATATATATGATGTAGGGGCATTAGGCTCAAAACAACCTTTGTCCATAAATAAATGTAAAAGGGGGTCTCATGTTTTGTTTCCCCATGTAAATATTCATAATTGAGCTATTTTAGTTAATTAGAGGGGAAAATGTAACTGCCCGGATGGTTAGTGGGCATAGGAAGAGACAATCCATCTCTGTCTGTTAGAGCGTTATTCTAATTTGGAACTGTAGGAAATTGAAGAGTTTGTGAGTCATTGAGAAATTCGAATCGATTCATTGTAATTGATATAAAAGTAAACCTCTGTGGCAGAGTCCGGGAGATCTGCATAGAGACCTGCAGAGAGCTGCTTCGACCGAGATAGTAAGGAAGAAGGTCGTGGAGTTGAAGACCTGGCCAAGATAGGAAGTCTATAAGAGAATTCATTTAATAAGAAAGAAATTGTTCAGTATCATTATGCAGTTGTCGAGTTGAATCCTGTTTGAATATGTATATGCGTTCTCGATGAAGGGAATTGGTTTCTGTGAAATTAAGTTCAAATTTCGATGAGTAAGGGTATGATAATGTGAGATAATCCCTATGTTAAGAGTCATTGACAGGGCGTTGATACATTCCAAGACGTAGTGGTATGACCTATGCGCAGAATGAACCCTGTGTTCAACTGCGTGAAGATACCCTAAAATTTGGGACTTTAAGGGACACTCTGTTCTGAATAAGAACCCCGTGATTAGTTACATAGACTGTGTAGAAGACCGACCGAGGCCGAATGGATAATTCCGTTCATTTATGTGGGTTGAAATCTGGCAATGGGCCTGTGCTAAGTATTGATTCCTCATTAAGGAAAGGGTTCGGTGGGAATTTGGCGAGATCCCATATCAAAGGATGATGGCATAGGACTGTGGAGCATGACCTTAGAGGGGCCTGCATCGTCAATTAAGGCGAATATTGATCGGAGTTCTGCGTGTAAGATTCAGTTGTGGATTTGGTCGAACCTTGCGAAGGAGCGTTCAGCTTGTAAGTCTGGAGTAGAATGAATCGTGGCTAAAAGGCGAAGGCGAAACAACGTGAATAACATCGATGGAACCCTGAGGTCAGAGAAGTATCGTGGAACCAAGAAGTGAACAGTGATAGCGGTATTCGTGAGTTGTATCTGGGTTTAGCGCAAGTCACAAACGGTAAGCTGTATTCCGAATTCGAACGCGATCTATGATATAGGCTGACGCGTGTCCCTGAGCAGTTTTGAAAACCCACTCTCATCGCGAACTAAAACTCATGCATATAAGTCGCGCGAGATTTGATTAGGGGCGTCGGATCACCGAAGTGAGCATGAAAACACCTCTGCCATTGGATAAGAAGGCGAGACAACCCAAGGTATGTTTGTGTGAGTTGTGGAACCCGGAAGGTCATTAGCGCTAGAACCAAATTCAAGACTTGTTATAATGCATTATCGTTAAATGAAACATTGCAAAGATTTAAGTATTAAGGGTGTAGGCCATATAAATACATTTGTGAAGTTAGCGCCCTATGAAATATATGGGGGTTATGAATTGGTTGAACATTAGAAGCACAGAAGGGTTGAACGCATAACAATCTTGTTGTTGATACATGTATGATTACGAGGTGTGCTAAGGGTTTGGACACAAGGTCGGTTCCTTTGTACAATGTATAAGGGAGGAGACTTCGATGGTAAATTGAGCGCTTGATAGAAAAGGGCCAAGGTTATAATATAATGTGTAGGAATGAAATTACCAAAGAGTATTTTACATGTATTGAGGGTTTATAACCTTAGGAAGAAAAGCCCCCTTGTTGAAATTTTAGATAGTGGAGAGTAAGTGCATAACATAAGGGACTTGAAATTAATATCTCAAATCTCTCAAATCTCAGAGATTTGAAATATTAACACTCTTAGATTTATTTGTCTAATTTGCCAGTACAAATAATTAGATTTGAGTAAGTGCCAATTGGTGGAGTTGTTTGGCAATGAAATTTGGATACATTTTATACACAGGTGTAGATTAGAAATTTGGGCAAGACCGGGAATGTGAGTTTGTCCGCCATCAAGTGGTATCAGAGCTAGAATTTAATTAGCTCTTTGAAAAGTTCATTTTGAAATGCACATGTATTGAACAGTGAGAAAGTTGGGTTTTAAATCTGTTTAACAGAGTTGCAGATTTGATTAAGTATGCAGTGAAGAGGTCCCCAGGTGTGCATAATCTGGCGCTGAAGACAGGAGTCTTGAAGATTGCAGCAGGTAGAAATGCAGTGCAGGTGAGAAAAGAAACAAGATGATTCAGGGATGAGCCTCATTTGAACTCTGGTTGGAAGGATTTGTTTGCAGAATGCAGAGTGCAAGCAAGTGAGGAAGGAATCTCAGCAAAGAAGTAGATCACAGCTTGAAAGCAGTGATAGAAGAATCCAGCAAGGGATTCTGAGTGAAGAAGAGTGTGGCAGAACCTGGAAGATTCCCAACTGAGTTCGGATGAAGGAAGAAAAGAGGTGTTCTTGAGAGACATTGCAGAGTGAAGCCTAGAGAGCATAAGAGAGTGCTGAGAGGGTTCCAGAGAGAGTGAACCAGTACTTGCCAAAAGTCGGATCCAGAGGAAGGGATTGGTGAGGTAAGTTGCAGGAAGAGAGCTTGTTGTTGCAGAGGCTTAGTACAGCTTGTGAGTATGGAACTCTTGGAAGAGAGAATGGCTACTAATAGCAACAACAGAGATTGCTGAGGTTCTGAGAGAAGCTATAGTAGAAGAGTGAGGGAAGATGCCAAAGAAAATGGCATAAGGAAGAGACTCACTGATGAAGAATATTGGAAGGAGATAGCTGAGATCAGTAAGCAGATTTATGAGCTGGAGAGGATGATAGAGAAAAACCAGAGAGTTGGGTGGCTCATGAAGAAGAAGATAAGGTGGCAGAGACCACAAGGGAAGAAGGAGCAGATGATAAATGCTCAATAGGAAGAGAAAATACTCTGGATGATTGAGTATCTGGAGAAGGACTTGGAGACTGAAGCTTCAAGTGGGACCAAGGGGTCCAAGAGCCTTACATCTGACATATTTTGTATGTTTGCAGGAACAACAGGTGAGAGAGAACAAAATGCTGATGTTGTTAGTGAGGAAGAAAATGGAGCAGCTACATGTTTTGAGGATGTCCATGCACAGTTGGAGAAAGATTCTGCTTTCCCACATATTGGAAGCAGAGGAGGTTCAATTTATGATATTGGCCAGAATCTGGAAGTTGAACATCTTGAGGAGACTAAAGAGAAGACCATTGAAGAATCTCTGGAGCATATGGAAGACTTGGAACAACAAGAAGATTTGGTGATCAAATCATCAAATGAGACCATGAGGTGTTGTGTTTTTACAACTTACAAGTTGTGTGTGAATGCAGGTATTGATGAAGACAACCCATGTGATGAAGCTGTGTTAAAAGCAGTTGAATGTTTCCAAGTAAAGTACGATGAATATCTTTCAGATGAAGAACAGATTGAACTATTGCAGCAGAAGGAATTCATTAATTCCTTGTATTATAAAAGCGATTACTTCAATAAGGACATGAAAGTTGTGTTTGATGGTGATGAATTTGTCATTAATGATGAAAATGACAGATTGATTTTGTTAAATGGCTAAGTGAAGAATTATGGACAGATAGCTGAAGCCATTACAGAGATGGAAGGTCAGAATTATGTTCTGATGGAGGCTGAGGAGATAGTGATAACAGAAGATAGTGAAGATTGGGAAGAGATGCCAGGATTATGGCATGAGAAAAGAATATAACCACAGAAATAAGGTGTTCAGGTGGTAAGGACAAAGATTATTGAAGATGAGAGAGTTCATTCCTATGAACTAGAGCAGAGAGGCATCCTTGAAGAGGATGGTGCAGAGGAGAGACTAACCGACAGTCTCAAGAAATGTTTGAAGATTTGGAATTAGCATTCTGATGTGCTGATGGAAAAGAAAAGAATTGTAGGATAGCATACTGAGATCTGGCAGAGCAAAGAAAGGCACTGAGGGCTTGTGAGTTTGATTCTAACAATTGTTTGATGAATGCAGATCCTGTTGATGATGGAGATAAGTTGACAGCATGGGGCAGTCAATTGGAAGAGAAGAGTTGTTGCAGAATGGAGATGAGAAGTTGATAGAAGATGAGACAGTCATGTCTCATGTGCAGAGGATTGTTGCTATTGGTAGCAGAGAGGAATTGGCTTGTTCGAATAGCTAAGAGAAGAGTGGAGAGAAGGTTGTAAAGCAGAATTTTGGGGTTGCTACAGCAGTGGAGAATCAGAGTTTTTCCCTGACAAAATATGAAAATGCAAAGCTGGAAGAGCTTGAAGTAATTCAAGAAGAAGGGAGGCAATTGCTGAAGATTGCCAAGACAGAAGAAGAACATGTTGAAACTGAGTTACAACATAGTGAAGATGTGTTTGGCCAAAGGAGATGGCTAAAATGTTTGCAGAAAACTTCCAGAAAGGAGTGTGAAATAGCAGAACAACAACTTGTAGTGTTGTTGGAGAGAATGTTGAAGCAACAAGCTGAAGTGTTGCCAGCAGAGGAGCAATAATTTTACTGTTGCAGAGAGGGTATGGATGATTGGGTGGTGAATAGGGCAACAGTAAGGACTAAAGAAACAAGAATGTAGCAAACAGAAGTGAGAGTCCAACAGTCAGAGGAAATATTAGACAGAGAAATAGCATTGATAAGAAAGCTGATGTAGAAGATGCCTCCAAAAGGGACTGCAGCAAGAAAGATGAGAAACAACAGCAGCAAGAAGAAGACTGTCACAGACTGTGAGGGCATAGAAAGTGCAAGGATGGAGACAAAGATATGGAAGCCAGGATGAATGCGAAAGAAGAACACTGCAACGGATGGTCAGTTGTAGAACAAAGTGTGGGATCCAGGAAGACGAAGATGAAGCACATGATCAGGAGATCATGAACTATTTTAACCTGGGGAGTCAAATGCAGGGGAATTAGGCTCAAAAAAATCTTTGTCCATAAATAAATGTAAAGGGGGTCTCATGTTTTGTTTCCCCATGTAAATATTCATAATTGAGTTATTTTAGTTAATTAGAGGGGAAAATATAACTGCCCGGATGGTTAGTGGGCATAGGAAGAGACAGTCCGTCTCTATCTGTTAGAGCGTTAGTCTAATTTGGAACTGTAGGAAATTGAAGAGTTTGTGAGTCATTGAGAAATTTTAATCGATTCATTGTAATTGATATAAAAGTACACCTTTGTGGCAGAGTCCGGGAGATCTGCATAGAGACCTGCAGAGAGCTGCTTCGACCGAGATAGTAAGGAAGAAGGCTGTGGAGTTGAAGACCTGGCCAAGATAGGAAGTCTATAAGAGAATTTATTTAATAAGAAAGAAATTGTTCAGTATCATTGTGCAGTTTTCGAGTTGAATCCTGTTTGAATATGTATATGCGTTCTCTATGAAGGGAATTGGTTTATGTGAAATTAAGTTCGAAGTTCGATGAGTAAGGGTATGCGAATGTGAGATAATCCCTGTGTTAAGAGTCACTGACAAGGCGTTGATACATTCCAAGACGTAGTGGTATGACCTATGCGCAGAATGAACCCTCTTTTCAACTGCGTGAAGATACCCTGAAATTTGGGACTTTAAGGGACACTCTGTTCTGAATAAGAACCCCGTGATTAGTTACATAGACTGTGTAGAAGACCGACCGAGGCCGAAAGGATAATTCCGTTCATTTATGTGTGTTGAACTCTGGCAATGGGCCTGTGCTAAGTATTGATTCCTCATTAAGGAAAGGGTTCGGTGGGAATTTGGCGAGATCCCATATCAAAGGATGATGGCGTAGGACTGTGGAGCATGACCCTCGAGGGGCCTGTATCGTCAATTAAGGCGAAGATTGATTGGAGTTCTGCGTGTAAGATTCAGTTGTGGATTTGGTCGAACCTTGCGAAGGAGCGTTCAACTTGTAAGTCTAGATTAGAATGAATCATGGTTAAAAGGCGAAGGCGAAACAATGTGAATAGCATCGATGGAGCCCTGAGGTCAGAGAAGTATCATGGAACCAAGAAGTGAACAGTGATAGCAGTATTCGTGAGTTGTATGTGGGCTTCACACAAGTCACAAATGGTAAGCTGTATTCCCAATTCGAACGCGATCTATGATATAGGCTGACGCGTGTCCCTGAGCAGTTTTGAAAACCCACTCTCATCGCGAAATAAAACTCATGCATATAAGTCATGCAAGATTTGATTAGGGGCGTCGGATCACCGAAGTGAGTGTGAAAATACCTCCACCGCTGGATAAGAAGGCAAGACAACCCAAGGTATGTTTGTGTGAGTCGTGGAACCTGGAAGGTCATTAGCGGTAGAACCAAATTCAAGACTTGTTATAATGCATTATCGTTAAATGAACCATTGCAAAGATTACTCGTACAATATTTAAGTATTAAGGGTGTAGGCCATATAAATACGTTTGTGAAGTTAGTGCCCTATGAAATATATGGGGGTTATGAATTGGTTGAACATTAGAAGCACATAAGAGTTGAACGCATAACAATCTTGTTGCCGATACATGTATGATTACGAGGTGTGCTAAGGGTTTGGACACAAGGTCGATTCCTTTGTACAATGTATAAGGGAGGAGACTTCGATGGTAAATTGAGCGCTTGATAGAAAAGGGCCAAGGTTATAATATAGGGTGTAGGAATGAAATTACCAAAGAGTATTTTACATGTATTGAGGGTTTATAACCTTAGGAAGAAAATCCCCCTTGTTGAAATTCTGGATAGTGGAGAGGAAGCGCATAGCATAAGGGACTTGAAATTAATATCTCAAATCTCTCAAATCTTAGAGATTTGAGATATTAACACTCTTAGATTTATTTGTCTAATTTGCCAGTACAAATAATTAGAGCAGAGTAAGTGCAAATTGGTGGAGTTGTTTGGCAATGAAATTTGGATACATTTTATACACAGGTGTAGATTAGAAATTCGGGCAAGATCAGGACTGTGAGTTTGTCTGCCATAAAGTGGTATCAGAGCTAGAATTTAATTAGCTCTTTGAAAAGTTTATTTTAAAATGCTCATGTATTAAACAATGAGAAAGTTGGGTTTTAAATCTGTTTAATAGGGTTGCAGATTTGATTAAGTATGCAGTGAAGAGGTCCCCAGGTGTGCAGAATCTGGAGCTGAAGATAGGAGTCTTGAAGATTGCAGCAGGTAGAAATGCAGTGAAAGTGAGAAAAGAAACAAGATGATTCAGGGATATTGAGAGGTAAGATGATGAGCCTCATTTGAACTCTGGTTGGAAGGATTTGTTTTCAGAATGCAGAGTGCGAGAAACTGAGGAAGGAATCTCAGCAAAGAAGTAGATCACAACTTGAAAGAAGTGATAGAAGAATCCAGCAAGGGATTCTGAGTGAAGAAGAGTGTGGCAAAACTTGGAAGATTCCCAAATGAGCTCGGATGAAGGAAGAAAAGAGGTGTTCTTGAGAGACGTTGCAGAGTGAAGCCTAGAGAGCAGAAGAGAGTGCTCAGAAGGTTCCAGAGAGAGTGAACCAATACTTTCCAAAAGCCGGATCCAGAGGAAGGGATTGGTGAGGTAAGTTGCAGCAAGAGAGCTTGATGTTGCAGAGGCTTAGTGCAGTTTGTGAGTAAGGAACTCCTGGAAGAGAGAATGGCTACTGATAGCCACAACAGAGATTGCTGAGGTTCTGAGAGAAGCTACAGTAGAAGAGTGAGGGAAGATGCCAAAGCAAATGGCATAAGGAAGAGACTCACTGATGAAGAATATTGGAAGGAGATAGCTAATATCAGTAAGCAGCTTTATGAGCTGAAGAGGATGATAGAGAAAAACCAGAGAGTTGGGTGGCTCATGAAGAAGAAGATAAGGTGGCAGAGACCACAAGGGAAGAAGGAGCAGATGATAAATGCTCAAGAAGAAGAGGAAATACTCAGGATGATTGAGTATCTGGAGAAGGACTTGGAGACTGAAGCTTCAAGTGGGACCAAGGGGTCCAAGAGCCTTACATCTGACATATTTTGTATGTTTGCAAGAACAACAGGTGAGAGAGAACAAACTGCTGATGTTGTTAGTGAGGAAGAAAATGGAGCAGCTACATGTTTTGAGGATGTCCATGCACAGTTGGAGAAAGATTCTGCTTTCCCACATATTGGAAGTAGAGGAGGTTCAGTTTATGATATCGGCCAGAAGATGGAAGTTGAACAGCTTGAGGAGACTAAAGAGAAGACCATTGAAGAATCTCTGGAGCATATGGAAGACTTGGAACAACAAGAAGATTTGGTGATCAAATCATCAAATGAGACCATGAGGTCTTGTGTTTTTACAACTGACAAGTTGTGTGTGAATGCAGGTATTGATGAAGACAGCCCATGTGATGAAGCTGTGTTAAAAGCAACTGAATTTTTCCAGGTAAAGTATGATGAGTATCTTTCAGATGAAGAACAAATTGAACTATAGCAGCAGAAGGAATTCATTAATTCCTTGTTTTATAAAAGAGATTACTTCAATAAGGACATGACAGTTGTGTTTGATGGTGATGAATTTGTCATTAATGATGATAATGGCAGACTGATTTTGTTAAATGGCCAAGTGAAGAATGATGGACAGATAGCTGAAGCCATTACAGAGATGGAAGGTTAGAATTATGTTCTGATGGAGGCTGAGGAGATAGTGACAGTAGAAGATAATGAAGATTGGGAAGAGATACCAGGATTATGGCATGAGCAAAGAATAGAACCACATAAATAAGGTGTTTAGGTGGTAAGGACAGAGATGATTGAAGATGAGAGAGTTCATTCCTATGAACTAGAGCAGAGAGGCATCCTTGAAGAGGATGGTGCAGAGGAGAGACTAACTGACAGTCTCAAGAAATGTTTGAAGATTTGGAATCAACATTCTGATGTGCTGATCAAAAAGAAAAGTATTGTAGGACATCATACTGAGATCTGGCAGAGCAGAGAAAGGCACTGAGGCCTTGTGAGTTTGATTCTAACAATTGTTTGATGAATGCAGATCTTGTTGATGATGGAGATAAGTTGACAGCATGGGGCAGTCAATTGGAAGAGAAGAGCTGTTGCAGAATGGAGATGAGAAGCTAATAGAAGATGAGACAGTCGTGTCTCATGTGCAGAAGATTGTTGCTATTGGTAGCAGAGAGGAATTGGCTTGTTCGAATAGCCAAGCGAAGAGTGGAGAGAAGGTTGTAAAGCAGAATTTTGGGGCTGCTATAGCAGTGGAGAATCAGAGTTTTTCCCTGACAAAAGATGAAAATGAAAAGATGGAAGAGCTTGAAGTAATTCAAGAAGAAGGGAGGAAATTGCTGAATATTTCCAAGACAGAAGAAGAAGATTCTGAAACCGAGTTGCAACATAGTGAAGATTTGTTTGGCCAAAGGATATCGCTAAAATGTTTGCAGAAAACTTCCAGAAAGGAGTGTGAAATAGCAGAACAACAGCTTGGAGTGTTGCTGGAGAGAATGTTGAAGCAACAAGCTGAAGTGTTTCCAGCAGAGGAGAAAGAATTTTACTGTTGCAAAGAGGGTATGGATGATTGGGTGGCGAATAGGGAAACAGTAAGGACTAAAGAAATAAGAATGCAGCAAATAGAAGTGAGAGTCCAACAGTCAAAGGAAATATTAGACAGAGAAATAACATTGATAAGAAAGCTGATGCAGAAAATGCCTCCAAAGGGGACAACAACAAGAAAGCTGAGAAACAACAACAGCAAGAAGAAGACAGTCACAGACTGTGAGGGCATAGCAAGTGCAAGGATGGATACAAAGATATGGAAGCTAGGAGGAATGCGAAAGAACAACACTGCAACAGATGGTCAGTTGCAGAACAAAGTGTGTGATCCAAGAAGACGAAGATGAAGCACATGATCAGGAGATCATGAACTATTTTAACCTGGGGAGTCTGATGCAGGGGCATTAGGCTCAAAAAAACCTTTGTCCATAAATAAATGTAAAGGGGGTCTCATGTTTTGTTTCCCCATGTAAATATTCATAATTGAGTTATTTTAGTTAATTAGAGGGGAAAATGTAACTGCCGAGATGGTTAGTGGGCATAAGAAGAGACAATCCGTCTCTGTCTGTTAGAGCGTTAGTCTAATTTGGAACTGTGGGAAATTGAAGAGTTTGTGAGTCATTAAGAAATTCGAATCGATTCATTGAAATTGGTATAAAAGTAAACCTCTGTGGCAGAGTCCGGGAGATCTGCATAGAGACCTGCAGAGAGTTGCTTCGACCGAGATAGTAAGGAAGAAGGCCGTGGAGTTGAAGATCTGGCCAAGATAGGAATTCTGTAAGAGAATTCATTTAATAAGAAAGAAACTGTTCAGTATCATTGTGCAGTTGTCGAGTTGAATCATGTTTGAATATGTATATGCGTTCTCAATGAAGGGAATTGGTTTCTGTGAAATTAAGTTTGAAGTTCGATGAGTAAGGTTATGAGAATGTGAGATAATCCCTGTGTTAAGAGTCACTGACAGGGCGTTGATACATTCCAAGACGTAGTGGTATGACCTATGCGCAGAATGAACCCTGTGTTCAACTGCGTGAAGATACCCTAAAATTTGGGACTTTAAGGGTCACTTTGTTCTGAATAATAACCCCATGATTAGTTACATAGACTGTGTAGAAGACCGACCGAGGCCGAAAGGATAATTCCATTCATTTATGTGTGTTGAACTCTGGCAATGGGCCTGTGCTAAGTATTGATTCCTCATTAAGGAAAGGGTTCGATGGGAATTGGGCGAGATCCCATATCAAAGGATGATGGCGTAGGACTGTGGAGCATGACCCTCGAGGGGCCTGTATTGTCAATTAAGGCAAAGATTGATTGGAGTTCTGCGTGTAAGATTCAGTTGTGGATTTTGTCGAACCTTGCGAAGGAGCATTCAACTTGTAAGTTTGGATTAGAATGAATCGTGGTTAAAAGGCGAAGGTGAAACAACGTGAATAGCATCAATGGAACCCTGAGGTCAGAGAAGTATCGTGGAACCAAGAAGTGAACAGTGATAGCGGTATTCGTGAGTTGTATGTGGGTTTCGCGCAAGTCACAAACGGTAAGTTGTATTCCCAATTCGAATGCGATCTATGCTATAGGCTGACGCGTGTCCCTGAGCAGTTTTGAAAACCCACTCTCATCGCGAACTAAAACTCATGGATAAAAATCGCGCGAGATTTTATTAGGGGCGTCGGATCACCGAAGTGAGCGTGACAACACCTCCGCCGTTGGATAAGAAGGCGAGACAACCCAAGGTATGTTTGTGTGAGTTGTGGAACCCGGAAGGTCATTAGCGCTAGAACCAAATTCAAGACTTGTTATAATGCATTATCGTTAAATGAACCATTGCAAAGATTACTCATACAAGATTTAAGTATTAAGGGTGTAGGCCATATAAATACGTTTGTGTAGTTAGCGCCCTTTGAAATATATGGGGGTTATGAATTGGTTGAACATTAGAAGCATAGAAGGGTTGAACGCATAACAATCTTGTTTCCGATACATGTATGATTACGAGTGTGCTAAGGGTTCGGACACAAGGCCGGTTCCTTTGTAGAATGTATCAGGGAGGAGACTTCGATGGTAAATTGAGCGCTTGATAGAAAAGGGCCAAGGTTATAATATAAGGTGTAGGAATGAAATTACCAAAGAGTATTTTACATATATTGAGGTTTTATAACCTTAGGAAGAAAATCCCCCTTGTTGAAATTCTGGATAGTGGAGAGTAAGCGCATAACATAAGGGACTTGAAATTAATATCTCAAATCATATTAACACTCTTAGATTTATTTGTCTACTTTTCCAGTACAAATAATTAGAGCAGAGTAAGTGCCAATTAGTGGAGTTGTTTGGCAATGAAATTTGGATACATTTTATACATAGGTGTAGATTAGGGACAATGCACATGTATTGAACAGTGAGAAAGTTGGGTTTTAAATCTGTTTAATAGAGTTGCAGATTTGATTAAGTATGCAGATTTGATTAAGTATGCAGTGAAGAGGTCCCCAGGTGTGTAGAATCTGGAGCTGAAGACATGAGTCTTGAAGATTGCAACAGGTAGAAATGCAGTGCAGGTGAGAAAAGAAACAAGATGATTCAGGGATCTTGAGAGGTAAGATGATGAGCCTCATTTGAACTCTGGTTGGAAGGATTTGTTTGCAGAATGCAGAGTTCAAACAATTGAGGAAGGAATCTTAGCAAAGAAGTAGATCACATCTTGAAAGCAGTGATAAAAGAATCCAGCAAGGGATTCTGAGTGAAGAAGAGTGTGGCAGAACCTGGAAGATTCCCAACTGAGGTTGGATGAAGGAAGAAAAGAGGTGTTCTTGAGAGACGTTGTAGAGTGAAGCCTAGAGAGCAGAAGAGAGTGCTCAGAAGGTTCCAGAGAGAGTGAACCAGTACTTGCCAAAAGCCGGATCCAGAGGAAGGGATTGGTGAGGTAAGTTGTAGAAAGAGAGCTTGCCGTTGCAGATGCTTAGTGCAGCTCCTAGAAGAGAGAACGACTACTGATAGCAACAACAGAGATTGCTGAGGTTCTGAGAGAAGCTACAGTCGAAGAGTGAGGGAAGATGCCAAAGAAAATGGCTTAAGGAAGAGACTCACTGATGAAGAATATTGGAAGGAGATAGCTAAGATCAGTAAGCAGATTTATGAGCTAGAGATGATGATAGAGAAAAACCAAAGAGTTGGGTGGCTCATGAAGAATAAGATAAGGTGGTAGAGACCACAAGGGAAGAAGGAGCAGATGATAAATGCTCAACAGGAAGAGGAAATACTCAGGATGATTGAGTATCTGGAGAAGGACTTGGAGACTGAAGCTTCAAGTGGGACTAAGGGGTCCAAGAGCCTTACATCTGACATATTTTGTATGTTTGCAGGAACAACAGGTGAGAGAGAAAAAATTGCTGATGTTGTTACTGAGGAAGAAAATGGAGCAGCTACATGTTTTGAGGATGTGCATGCACAGTTGGAGAAAGATTCTGCTTTCCCACATATTGGAAGCATAGGAGGTTCAGTTTATGATATTGGCCAGAAGCTGGAAGTTGAATAGCTTGAAGAGACTAAAGAGAAGACCATTGAAGAATCTCTGGAGCATATGGAAGACTTGGAACAACAAGAAGATTTGGTGATCAAATCATCAAATGAGACCATGAGGTCTTGTGTTTTTACAAATGAAAAGTTGTGTGTGAATGCAGGTATTGATGAAGACAACCCATGTGATGAAGCTGTGTTAAAAGCAGTTGACTGTTTCCAAGTAAAGTACGACGAGTATCTTTCAGATGAAGAACATATTGAACTATTGCAGCAGAAGGAATTCATTAATTCCTTATTTTATAAAAGAGATTACTTCAATAAGGACATGACAGTTGTGTTTGATGGTGATGAATTTGTCATTAATGATGATAATGACATATTGCTTTTGTTAAATGGCCAAGTGAAGAATGATGGACAGATAGCTGAAGCCATTACAGAGATGGAAGGTTAGAATTATGTTCTGATGGAGGCTGAGGAGATAGTGACAGCAGAAGATAGTGAAGATTGGGAAGAGATGCCAGGATTGTGGCATGAGCAAAGAATAGAACCACAGAAATAAGGTGTTCAGGTGGTAAGGACATAGATGATTGAAGATGAGAGAGTTCATTCCTATGAACTAGAGCAAAGAGGCATCCTTGAAGAGGATGGTGCAGAGGAGAGACTAATCGACAGTCTCAAGAAATGTTTGAAGATTTGGAATCAGCATTTTGATGTGTTGATGGAAAAGAAAAGAATTGTAGGACAACATACTGAGATCTGGCAGAGCAGAGAAAGGCACTGAGGCCTTGTGATTTTGATTCTAACAATTGTTTGATGAATGCAGATCCTGTTGATGATGGAGATAAGTTGACAGCATGGGGTAGTCAATTGGAAGAGAAGAGCTGTTGCAGAATGGAGATGAGAAGCTGATAGAAGATGAGACAGTCATGTCTCATGTGTAGAAGATTGTTGCTATTGGTAGCAGAGAGGAATTGGCTTGTTCGAATAGCCAAGAGAAGAGTGGAGAGAAGGCTGTAAAGCAGACTTTTGGGGCTGCTACAACAATGGAGAATCAGAGTTTTGCCCTGAAAAAAGATGAAAATGCAAAGCTGGAAGAGCTTGAAGTAATTCAAGAAGAAGGGAGGCAATTGCTGAAGATTTCCAAGACAGAAGAAGAAGATGCTGAAACCGAGTTGCAGCATAGTGAAGATGTGTTTGGCCAAAGGGGATGGCTAAAATGTTTGCAGAAAACTTCCAGAAAGGAGTGTGAAATAGCAGAACAACAGCTTGGAGTGTTGCTGGAGAGAATGTTGAAGCAACAAGCTGAAGTTTTGCCAGCAGAGGAGCAAGAATTTTACTGTTGCAGAGAGGGTATGGATGATTGGGTGGTGAATAGGGAAACAGTAAGGACTAAAGAAATAATAATGCAGCAAATAGAAGTGAGAGTCCAACAGTCAGAGGAAATATTAGACAAAGAAATAGCATTGATAAGAAAGCTGATGCAGAAGATGCCTCCAAAAGGGAAAACAACAAGAAAGCTGAGAAACAACAGCAGCAAGAAGAAGACAGTCACAGAATGTGAGGGCATAGCAAGTGCAAGGATGTAGACAAAGATATGGAAGCTAGGAGGAATGCGAAAGAAGAACACTGCAACAGATGGTCAGTTGCAGAACAAAGTGTGGGATCCAGGAAGACGAAGATGAATTACATGATCATGAGATCATGAACTATTTTAACCTGGGGAGTCTGATATAGGGGCATTAGGCTCAAAACAACCTTTGTCTATAAATAAATGTAAAGGGGGTCTCATGTTTTGTTTCCCCATGTAAATATTCATAATTGAGTTATTTTAGTTGATTCGAGGGGAAAATGTAACTGCCCGGATAGTTAGTGAGCATAGGAAGAGACAGTCCGTCTCTGTCTGCTAGAGCATCAGTCTAATTTGGAACTGTAGGAAATTAAAGAGTTTGTGATTCATTGAGAAATTCGAATCGATTCATTGTAATTTATATAAAAGTAAACCTCTGTGGTAGAGTCCGGGAGATTTGCATAGAGACCTGCAGAGAGCTGCTTCGACCGAGATAGTAAGGAAGAAGGCCGTGGAGTTGAAGACCTGGCCAAGATAGGAAGTCTGTAAGAGAATTCATTTAATAAGAAAGAAATTGTTCACTATCATTGTGTAGTTGTCGAGTTGAATCCTGTTTGAATATGTATATGTGTTCTCGATGAAGGGAATTGGTTTCTGTGAAATTAAGTTCAAAGTTCGATGAGTAAGGGTATGAGAATGTGAGATAATCCCTGTGTTAAGAGTCACTGACAGGGCGTTGATACATTCCAAGACGTAGTGGTATGACCTATGCGCAGAATGAACCATGTGTTCAACTGTGTGAAGATACCCTGAAATTTGGGACTTTAAGGGACACTCTGTTCTGAATAAGAACCCCGTGATTAGTTACATAGAGTGTGTAGAAGACTGACCGAGGCCGAAAGGATAATTCCGTTCATTTATGTGTGTTGAAATCTGGCAATGGGCTTGTGCTAAGTATTGATTCCTCATTAAGGAAAGGGTTCGGTGGGAATTGGGCGAGATCCCATATCAAAGGATGATGGCGTAGGACTATGGAGCATGACCCTGGAGGGGCCTGTATCTTCAATTAAGGCGAAGATTGATTGGAGTTTTGCGTGTAAGATTCAGTTGTGGATTTGGTCGAACCTTGTGAAGGAGCGTTAAGCTTGTAAGTCTAGAGTAGAATGAATCATGGCTAAAAGGTGAAGGCGAAACAACGTGAATAGCATCGATGGAACCCTGAGGTCAGAGAAGTATCGTGGAACCAAGAAGTGAACAGTGATAGCGGTATTCGTGAGTTGTATGTGGGTTTCATGCAAGTCACAAACGGTAAGCTGTATTCCCAATTCGAACGCGATCTATGCTATAGGATGACGCGTGTCGCTGGGCAGTTTTGAAAACCCACTCTCATCGTGAACTAAAACTCATGCATATAAGTCGCGCGAGATTTTATTAGGGACGTCGGATCACCGAAGTGAGCGTGACAACACCTCCGCCATTGGATAAGAAGGCGAGACAACCCAAGGTATGTTTGTGTGAGTTGTGGAACCCGGAAGGTCATTAGCACTAGAACCAAATTCAAGACTTGTTATAAAGCATTATCGTTAAATGAACCATTGCAAATATTACTCGTACAAGATTTAAGTATTAAGGGTGTAGGCCATATAAATACGTTTGTGAAGTTAGCACCCTTTGAAATATATGGGGGTTATGAGTTGGTTGAACATTAGAAGCACAAAAGGGTTGAACGCATAACAATCTTGTTGCCAATACATGTATGATTACGAGGTGTGCTAAGGGTTTGGACACAAGGCCGGTTCCTTTGTACAATGTATAAGGGAGGAGACTTCGATGGTAAATTTAGCGCTTGATAGAAAAGGGCCAAGGTTATAATATAATGTGTAGGAATGAAATTACCAAAGAGTATTTTACATGTATTGAGGGTTTATAACCTTAGGAAAAAAAGCCCCCTTGTTGATATTCTGGATAGTGGAGAGTAAGCGCATAACATAAGGGACTTGAAATTAATATCTCAAATCTCTCAAATCTCATAGATTTGAGATATTAACACTCTTAGATTTATTTGTCTAATTTTCCAGTACAAATAATTAGATTTGAGTAAGTGCCAATTGGTGGAGTTGTTTGGCAATGAAATTTGGATACATTTTATACATAGGTGTAGATTAGAAATTTGGGCAAGACCTGGACTGTGAGTTTGTTCGCCATCAATATATATATATATATATATATATATATATATATATATATATATATAAACAAAAACAAAAATGATATGAATGGGGAAAGAGATTCTAGAGGTAGATTTGTAGGTAGAGGTAGAATTTTAATTCCAACATCACCACTCACCCCACCACAACCTCATAGTGCCACACCAACCACCCAAACTCGTATTCCATCCATTACAGACAGACACAAACTTCCTGAGATATTTAGATTTGAAATACAACCTAGAGATTCACAAACTTCATCAACTAAGGCCATAATAGAAGAATAAGATCCTACATCCCCAACATAAGGAGTAATTTTTCTATCTTCAACTGGAGAAAACTTCTAGGATAAGAACTAGAAGTCCCTAGTGAAGAAGAATGAGAAGAAACATACTTTAATATTATGTTTATAAAAGAACCAGAGGAACTACAAAATCCAATTTTGGAGCCTTACATTAGTTCTGAGGAATCTACAATGGCTGGAGAAGGGGAAGGAGTACACAATGTGAATGGTGAAAAACCTAGGATTGGAGGTGGTAAAGGAGATCTAGAACCTTTTGGACTTCCCATCTTTGATGACTATACCACAACTACAATGAAAAATATATCGACCTCTATCCTCCCTAATTTCCATGGATTAACAAGTGTGGATCCCGAAACATTTCTCTTTGAGTTCGAAGTCTTGTGTAGATCTTATGATTATTTGCTCGATACTCAAAAGTTGAAATTGTTTCTAGTTACCCTTAAAGATGAAACATTAAATTGGTTTATGGGCCTAGGAAAAAACTCTATCGGAACATGGGAAAAAATGAAAAATGCATTCTTAGAGAAATACAAGGATTATTGTATGCCCCATAACCTTAAAGATGAATTCTTCAAAATGAGGCAAAAAGAAGATGAAAATCTTGAATATTTCATTGAAAGATTTGCTTATAATATCAAAAGGGCTAAAATGCATAATCTAGATGAAGAAACTTTGAAAGCTCTCTTACTAAAATCTATCAAAGATGAGTGGATTGATATTCTCAATTTGATGGGTAAAGGAGATATTTCTCAGTTATCATTTGGAGAAATTGTGAGTTATGCATACATATTTCAAGAGGTAAAGCAAGAACTAGGAAAAATCCAAGAGATTCTGTTATGTCTAGGATTAATAAATCTGTAACTGGGATAGTAAGTAGAGTTGAAATATGGAATTTTCTTGACAACTTTAAAAAATATATTTTAGGGAGTCTTGGTGAACAAATAGACACCCTTACAATACAAAACAAGCAAAAATATGAAAATGTTGCATTATCTATTTTTTTAACAAAATGTAGAAAGAAACAAGCCTTGAGAGAATGTCCTCTTGATTTAAAAAGCATAGAAACACATGTCATATGTGCATAAAATCATGATAATAAAGAATGTCCTTCAATATCAAGTCTTAAAGTTGTCTACCAAGAGGAATTAGTACCAAATCAGGTAGATCATATTTGTTTTATTGCTAAGGGATCATGGAAAAATCAAGGATTTAACACCCAAACATATGCACAACCATCAAAAAACAATTGGACTGCACCCATGCCTTGGCAACCTTGGCCTCAACCTTGGGCACAAGGATGGAAAAATACTTATGGAAAATACCCTCAGTACCCTCAATATCCTCAACCTTACCCTAATTTTCCACCACAATATTTCCCTCAGCTTGTTTAACCCTCTCAACCTCAAAATCCAAATCCACAACTTTCATTACCATTTCCACAAAGACCAAACCAATTGCTTGCTCAACCACTTCCAAATCCAAACAATAAACAACTTGTCTACAATGTGGAAGGAAAAAATTTCCAAACTTACATTATAACTCCATTAGATCCAAACCTGTTCAACTTAGATCTGGTAGAGTGTTGGAAAAGAAGTCACCATCCGTTGTTAACCTAAAAAAGAAAACCTTTATGAGGAAGAGACACCTCTTATTCAGGTAGAAAATTCTAAAAAACAAATCACCGTTGTACATACTGATGATATTCCAATAAAATCAACTCCTATTGTAGAACAAACTTCAGTTTCTGTGCAAAATCCACCTTTTCCTGAAATATTGAAAATTTATGAGGGGATAGAGAAACGTATTATGTCGCCTGATTATGATATAATGGATGAGATGAATAAGTTTTGCATAAAAAATCCTTTGCTACAAGTTATCAAGGAAATACCAATATTATCAAAGACAATTAGGGAGTTAAGCATTAAAAGACCTGGAAGAAAACGAAAAGAAGTCAAAAGAATCCAATTAGTTGGAAAATTTGCAGATATCATGATGGGAAAAACAATAATTCCAAAATATCTAGATCCAGAAATTCCCATTGCGAAAACACACATCAATGGTGTCGAGATACCAAATACATTGATTTATTTAGGAGCAACCATAAATATCATGAGTAAACAAACTATGGATCAATTGAAACTTCATAATCTTTAATATGCACCCACATTATTATAGTTAGCAGACAGATTTGTTATAAAACCTGATGGTGTGTTATAAGATGTGTTTGTATCCTTGGATTATTGGGAATACCATGTTGAATTTATGATCTTAACACCCAAGAATAATTTAGGAGGGCATCCATTGATCCTAGGTAAACCATTGTTAGCTACAACTGATGCTTTTATAAGTTGTAGATATGGTGATATGTTTATCTTTGATGGACGTTCATCAAATAAATTCACATTATATCCTCCAGCGAAAACAATGATAGAAGTAGAAAGTGAAGAATGGATAGATGATGAATACGACCAAATTTTGCTACTTCACAAATAGATGAAGAGGATCAAATTTTAAATCTAATGGAAAATAATGAATCTTCTTTATATTTTGAATCTAACCAAAATTTTCAAGAGCAATGTAATATTGAATATCAATCATCTCGTGAGATGTCTTTACATTCTATGGAGAAATTTGGCAAATTTTTAATAGAATTTTTTCCAGAAAAATCTTTGAATATTAATGATAATATGGAAGAATATCAAAAGAAATAATTAGTAAAAGTGCTACAAGAAAATTCCTCTGCTTGTGCATGGGTGTTGGCTTGAGGGGTCCTGACCCAGGTTCAGAGTTAGCGCGTAACCAACAAAACCCTCTTACTACTGGCCCTTTCGGCAATGACCTACTTGTGCAGGCCAAAGTCTCACTCGAAGCAGTATGGGGGGGGGGGGGTGTTGGAACTAAGTTTCCACACCTTGAGAGATAATTAAATGAAGTGGGCATCCACAGATCTATCTTATTTAACAAACTATCTTGCGTACCAGAAACGCTAACTAGGAACCCTAGGTCGACTAGCACATGTTAACCCTCTGTGCGCGTGCACAGACAGTAGATCCGGAATCCCCTTTAACTATTCTAGCAATGTAATATTATGTAATATCCCAAAAGGGAGAATGCAGTAATGAAAAAACACAATAGCTGTAAACTTCAACAATGAACAAATAATTTAAATACACCATAAAAATGTACAGAATAACTAAGCCATTTTATTATATGGAGGTGGATAAACAAGTACAACAGTGCTCAAAATATGAGACAATTAAGCCAAACAAGTAGGCTGGAATGACCTTGAAGTCATCCCACAAGAGGGACTGCGTAACTGTTGGACCGCTGGAGGTGAAACTGCGTTGGCCCTGCTGCAAATTCTGGGACTGCAACTACTGGAAAAATATAACAATGTATATCTGGCAGTTCCGGAGCTCTGTGATACCGGGATTTCAGATCCGACCTCTATGATGAATACCCAAGATAACCCAAAAATTATTTCCAGATCTGACAATCTTGGAAAATCACCCTCTTAGGCCCGCAACATATAACTGTTGGGTATGCAGATCTAAAGCATGAATTGAAGATATGATGGCTGCAATGATGTACAATCGGCTCTATGCTTGAGGGGTTGATCCCTTCACTATATCCTCAAGCTAGAAGCTCAAGATCTATGTTGAGAGTTTTAATTGGTGAATTAAAGCTCTTAATATTTAATTGTCAATCTGGGCTCGTAAAGACGAGATTCACTGCACTTCTTGATTCAGTTTGTAGGTCAAATCTTTAATGTTTCCTTTATAATGATTATCTAAGTAATAAAACACATAAATGATTGTGAATAAACAACTTTTGAAAATAAATCAAACCATCTCACTAACATTAGGAGAATCCATAATCAAATTCACTTAAAAAATTGAAATTTCTATAAACTTAACCTATTTTGTTCTTGAATTGAAATATGGACTTAAATGAAGGCCTAATTCTTTTACCACAAGTTCTACTTCAAATCAAATTCAGACTAAGCTAAAGCAACCTATTTAAGATTGAAGCAAACCAAAACTCTGTCTTCTTAATGAAAAAGATAAGTCACACTACTTCAAAATCCAACAAACACATATTGTACTAAGAAATTATAATGGAAACTACCTTAAAAACTGGAAACTATGACTTCAACCATAATGCTACTAAAATCCACAGTTGGCAACATTCAACTGTCTCTATCAAAATGCAACTAGCTAATCTATCTAATGCTCCCGAGTCCTAATGAAAAGACACTTCAAAATTGAATTGCAGAGACTGTAAATTGGAACAATTGAGATCCTATGGAGACCTAATTGAGCTAAACTACCTACAACACTCACACTCAGAATATCTTGTTGATGACAAAAGGAATCAAAGCGTATTGCAACGAAATTGAGCAACACAACTGGAGTCACACTGTGCACACAATGATCAAATTGAATTCAGATGCATCCCCTCAATCTACGAACAAGACCTCATTCCTCACCTTAATACTACTCATAATTACCCTTACAGTCCCACAAAAAAATAATTACCAAACCAACAATGTTCAAATCAAAATGTAATCACTTAATGTATGGAAATATTTCTAATCTTCTGAAGACATTTCGAAATCAACCACTTACAATTTTCATTTCTCTTATTACAGACTTCCCTTAATTAACTTAAACAATGATGGTTAAACCAATTGATTAAATGAAACTTTTTTACTGTAAGAAGATCGATCCAGAATGTCTAATTACACATTATAATTCAGAGTCTTTGATCCCTTATAGCATGCAGAATTTTGAAATTACCATCATTCACTTTGTGGCAGCATATAAATCGGATTTAAAATGTGCTTTTTGCGTTTATCCAATCACTCAACACGTTTAGCGTTTGTAGACAGAATAGAGTACTCACTCTTTTAATTAATCCAAACACCCATTCAATGATTTCATACGACGTTATACACTTAGCTGTGTGATCGAAATAGGCAACGAGATCCGCTTTTCTAACTGGAACCAATAAATATTAACACACACATGGCATTGAATTGCTGTTGACAAATAATTGAAATGAAATCTAACTCAATTGCTCAGGAAACAATTTCAAATGGAAATGCAGTGATAAAGTAAAACACACACAAATATTTACCTATGCATATGATTACAGGAAGCTTGATCTGGATTGTGGTGGGTCCTTGGCACACCCGGAGACGGCTTGAAAACTTACAGAACTGAATTAAATCTCAACGCATATGATTCATAAACTAAATTAATTCATAATGATCTGAAATTGAATCAATAACATGATATGATGAATCAGAAACTGAGCTTCGAATATTGAGTGACAGAGTTTACAATTTCAGACTTGATAGCAAAATGGAAATGGCAATCTTCGCTCCATATCCTCAATCTATCTCTGTTTTTGGCTTTTATAGATGGCCTGAAATTTACAAAATGGTATGCAGATAAAATAAAAAAGGATCCCTATACTAACTTAATCTATTATTTCAAATTACAACATTCAATTTTTAGCTTTCGGTTCAACAATGCTCCATACATGGCTACATGGATAAGATGAGAATTGTTCACAAAATATGGAAGCTAATGATGCCTAAGGATCATAGATCCTCAAGTTTGAATATCTTTTTGATGTCACCAAGGTAAGAGCGTTGAACAAAAATCCAAAATAGGGTTGTTTGGGATATTTTGACAAATCTGGAATTTCCGAATTTTACATAAATTAGCCTCAAAGAACCCTGAATATATCCCAAACCGTAAGGAATATTAAAAAAATATTTTAAGTGTAACAAATATGCTATACTGGGACAAAAACCCATGTTCCAGAAATTTTTCATTCTCCTTCTGTTGCACGAAAATCGATGCAGAATTTGGAAGTTTAAAATTTATTGAAGATTTGGACAAATTCGCTAATTTCCTTCTAGAGACCCATATCAGTGAGCTAGGTGGAATCCAAGTTATGGAGAGGTATTATAACATCATTTTTTATAATAAAATCTTGGTTTCTCCAGAATCATGCCGAAAGTGTCAAAGCCCTAAATTAGGCATTTCCGTATTTAACTAGCTTTTGAGGGATTTCAGCGATGGAACCCTGTGATAAATGTACTTAGAAAAAACGTCATCATTAAATCATAGAATAATCATCTTTAATCATATAGAAGTGAAGAAAGCTAATTATAATCAACCATAGAGAGTATTTGGCGGCAAGTGATGGAATTAGGGTATGGAACAGGCTAAAAACCTAGTGTTTTAGGGTGTAAACAATGATATTTCATGATGAAAACATGGGCATATATGAGGCCCAAAAATATAGCTCCTCCTTCTTCCTCCACTTATTGCAGCTGCTGAATGCACAACAACTGAGTAAAACTGTGATGTCAAGGAGGGAGACTCTATAGCCTGATGCTAGATGTTGCAATAAAGCTCATGAATGATGGAAACAATATGCCCAAGGTGAAAGAATGGTCCCTCACAGGATTTCCAGCTGAAATGCTGAAAACTTCCTTCCTCTAATAGATCTACAGGACTGGACTGTGCAATCCCTTGGGGAATTTCTGCTGCATGGAGGTGTGTAATGTTGGCTTGAATGCCAAATATGAATATGCTACTCCCGGAATACTGATTTTGAAGAACAAGGTGAAAGGATGAATCTTGCACCGGTTTCCTAGTTGATATGCTAAAAACAACCTCCCCCTCTCAAACCCTCGGTAGGAATGTGTAATTCCTGAGACTAAATGTGATGTATAGAGGGGCTGAATGTGGCGCCAATGTATGATGATGTATGGCAGCTCAAAGAAACCTTCCTAGAGTAGGAACTCGAAGTCCCCCGTGGGTAAGGGTGGGATTTCCACTTAGAAACACCCGTGTTCTAAACAACACTGCAGACTTACTAAACAGCTGAAGCATGCATAGAAATGTCAAATGACAAATCCATATCTAAACAGATAAAAAATAAAAATCTCAAGCTTGCCTTCTATTGTTTCCTTTATATTCCTTATAAAGTTTGTGAGCCTTCCATAGCCCTAGCTCACCTCATAACTACGTTGTACATGTGGCCACTAGCCTCCATGAAGACTGCACTGTCTCTCCATGTTCTCCACCATCTCTGCATTTAATTCCCACTCTCTCCATCATGTGTGCATTAGATGCACCACTTCCCCCACTATTTCATCATTAGTACTCTATGGTCTTACTTTAAATGCACCATGATCTCATTTGGCTTCCTCCATGATCTCCATGATCTTATCTTTAATGAAGCATGATCTCCACTCTTCCGTCGTTAAGAAGCTGCTCCACTACTCCATAATGCTAATCTACCTCTAAATAACCCACATACTCACATCAAAAGTGGATTTTATTCATCTATGGGTTTTATGGGTCCCTCCACCCTCTTATTTACTTAATTAATTAGGAAAATTAAGAAATCTAATATTCCAATTAACTGATGGAAAATTGGGAATATTACATATTCATCCTTTATTGTGACAGATCTATGCAATTATCTTACGCATTAACAATATAAACAGGTACACAAACCGATATGATTACAGATAATAGAAATCATACACCAAAAACAGAAATCATATGCAGAAGTGAATCAGAGATGCATTAAGTACACAAAATTTCCAAAACAATTCGCTATTAATCAGTCTTCACAGAAAACCTTACAATTCACCAAAACTACTTGCGCGCACAGCCAGCAGGGTTCGCACACAGCCAGACTAAGGTCTCTGCGCACACAGCCAACATGAACCTTTTAGACACAAACGCTACTACAGATTCACTTCACATCTCTATCATCAATCTTTCGCTCATACCATGGTTCTCAAACCATGGTTTGAGAACCCTAGTTTACCCATTAACCCATTACAACTCATGAAGGGACTTTGACCCACCCCAAAGCCCCTTGACTCTTCCTTGCGTAGCGCGCATGACTCAAAACTAAAAAAAATACTAATATTTGTCCCAAAATTGTGGTCCTATGGGACCCTACTCCAGCAGTCCCCCAACACAATCTTATGACTCATCCTGAGTCACAAAGGAGGTGGGGTCTTCATCTTAGTCTTCAACTCTTCAATGGATGCGGTGAAGGGCGCAAGGATGTCTGTGCTCTGAGCCTCCTCCACTAGATTTTTCGATGTAGGTCCTTCTGCTGCAAGACTGATGCTCCGCTGCATTTGGCCTAGGGTCTTTACGACATCATATAGGTCCTGAGATAACTTCATTGCCTCGCCAGCCCAAAACTTCATATGGGTGGTGAGGATATGCTTCTTGTGGCACAAAAATTTAATTTCGTCGAGCAGCACCTGGCTTGTCTACAAGCGAGCCATTATCTAAGTAGGAACAAGTGTTGGCAGGGCCTCTTGGAGCTCATCAAAATTTTTCTCCTTTGCGCGCAGACCTTATGATATCTTTTAGACGAGGGAGTCTGTTTGTGTTGAAGTCCACAAGCCCATGGCTGTATCCAAGAGTTTTTTTCCCTTGTCAACTATTGCCGCAATGCTGGATTAAGCCTCCTTTACTAGGGCAACGCGCTGGGCTTGCATTTCAGATGGGGTCTCTGGCTAGAGCTTGGCTTGTAACTCCGCAATCTGCAGTTCAAAATCTGCCTTGACCGCTTGGACTTCTAAGCGGGAGGACTTCAATGCGGCCACCAATCCTTCGAATTTGTCCTGCAGCGCGACAGAGGCAGGGATGGAAACCTCAGGAAGGTCACCACAGAGGCGATCGATTGGACTCTCTAATTCTACATGTTGAGCCACCGCTACTTTCTAGGTTGTTTGAGCCTGCAGATACTCTTATGTACTCGCTACAACGGTCTACTCTGCCTCTGTGAGCTACTGGTGCATGCGTGCCTCTCGACACTGCATCTCATCTATGATGATGGACTGGATTGTGTGCAAATTTCCCTTGGGAAGCATGGATAAGATACTGACCTCGGAGCACGTCTCCACCTGTGCACGTAAGTGAAGCTGCTCCAAGGTGATCTCAGCTCTAGGAAAGGGGAAATCCGACTATCTGTTGTGCTGATGATGATGCTGGTACTCACACTCACTTGATCCAGCCTCCCCTGAGCAGCACTCACTTGAATGATGTCTTTCTTGAGCTGAAGTATCTATAGACCGGCCTGCATTGTGTCCACCACAACTTTATATTGTTCCTCTAGTGCAAGCCATCGATCTTCGGAGGCAGATGTGACGCATATGAAATTTGGTCTAGGTCATCCTATGTGAGGGTGACATCATCCATGCCTCCTATCTTAGACCCTTTTCTTTTCTTGTGCGCACCCTTGGGAGTTTCAACTCCTCGCTTGGTGGCTCTGGGGGACTCTGCGGCGAAATTCTTTGCATTTCTGCCACCGATATCAACTTCCATCTCTAGTTGAGCTTCCTTATCTGCTTCTTTCTTTGATTCTTTCTCTGCTTCTTTTCCGACTCTTGTACCTTGACTTGT
Organism: Pinus albicaulis; assembly: GCA_034641835.2. Classification (NCBI taxonomy): domain Eukaryota; kingdom Viridiplantae; phylum Streptophyta; class Pinopsida; order Pinales; family Pinaceae; genus Pinus; species Pinus albicaulis. The sequence continues at coordinate 1,699,956,592 of CM076580.1, read as the reverse complement.
CTCTTTTGCAGCATTTGTCGCCTCTTTTCCTGATGTTGAGGCTGTGACAGGCTTGGTGTGGCCAAGCCCGGTTTTCCATGATGTTGGCTAAATCACAATGACTTGGTCAATTTCGGCCTCTGTCACCATGTAGGGTAGGTTGTACCAGACCCTATCCCTGCATGCACAGATCTGTACATTATGCATAGACACCTGAAATTCTGCAATGACCTTATACTTTTCATATGCAGTTGGGGACAACCGGGGGCAGGAGTGGATTACTGCAACCAAACCTCCTTCTAATAAGACCCAAAATATCTTAGTTTCCATCACGCGCTTAGGGTATGTATAATCCCACAAGTTTGCGTAGCGCGCCCCTTCAAATACACCAGACTCCATGTACAGGAGGATTGCATTCTCTGGTGTTTCCCATGCAACCAAAGCAATGAGCAGGAGAGACCGTGAATAGAAAAACTTCTTACCCTCCTCCTGCGCCTCACACACAGTTTCCAGGAATTTGGTGCAGAGGAACTAGTACCAGTTGAAACTCATTCCCTTCTCACACTGCACTGCCAGTGCGATGACATGCAAGGGGACCACCTTAGGCCTGCACTTGCGCATCATTTTGCAAGCCAATACTCATGTCCCGAGGCGCACCGCTAGATCTATAATCAACTGAACTAGGAAGCCCCTGGTATCTCGTCCCACCTTATATTCATTTTTCACCTTTGCAGTGACTTTCTGCTCCTGGCTCTTTCCATAATTGGCCATAGGGTTAGGTCCCTTCTTTGGCAGGTCGGTGATCCGATGGATTAGCGTGGAAGCTATGGGAATTCGATTATTAATCCAGAGACACCCATCATGCACCAATGCTAAAAGATGCCACACACATGTATTCATAATGGGATACCTTCCAAAGTGAGGAATCCTTAACAAGTTGAGAATTCAAGTATTGCTCAACCTATGCGCCTAAGGCATGGGCTCTACTTTTACTATTCCAGCATACACAATGCATTCGAGGTAGTACTCTGGTGCCAATTCTGGGAAGGTCTTCTCGCTGGCGAGATCCCAGTCTTCAAATTTCACAGAAGGGAGCTTCCTAAATGTCTCCCCTTCCAACAGGATTGTTATAGGTAAATTTGGGCACCATTCCCAATGACCTGGTTAAACTGGACATCATCCCCATAACCAATGAAAGAGGGTCTATCATCCCCTATGATTTCAGTTTCTACATGCCCTAAGACAAAGAACAAGAACAAATCATCCATGACTTCCATTGCAAGGTTTCCAAGATTTTAAGTACATGTTATATAACCTATGAGCTCACCAACGTAGCCTCTCAAGGGACTAACTGCTTTGCATATGTAGTTACCTCCATTCAAGGGTGCTATGCAAAGCACTTCCCGACATTCAAGAGTGTGTTGGTCAATTGGGAGTGGAATTCTCATTGTTCCAGAATCTCCACATGGCCAGTGCCTTATAAAAGAGTCCATATGTGTCAAACTTCAAATCCATGTGTCCATCTAACACCTCTGAGCTTGGGAACATGTCTTTCCTATTATTAGAAAGTCATTGATTGAGAAACTACCTTCAGCTTCTCTATAAATTGATCACATATCCTAGTGCTTGAAAAGGAAGAAATTTGGTAAAGAAATGTTGTTGAATTCTCAATTGAGTATTTAATTTGAGTGATATGTTGTTGGAGAGATGTTCATTGTGATGAGGTTGGGATGATGCTGGTGTTGGTGACATCAAATAAATCACTGGTTGTAACCTCCCCCTTCTATCCATTAATAAATATTGCTGCTCATTTTCCCACATATGTATCTGTATATGTTTCTATCTTTCATATCATGGATTCTTAGTTGATGTATATGTTTCATGTTTCATTGATTTAACTGATTAAGGTAAATAACCATCTGTATATTGCAATCTATTTTTTGTTTAGTGTTCATAATTACAGGAACTAGTCTAGCGATCAAAGTTGGATTGGAAGCTACAAAAAGAGCGACAGAAGGAGAATAGGAAGCGCTTGGACCCCAAGTAAGTTTCTCCATATTTTTGTGTGTCTATTTACTCTTAGGGAAAGTGTCTGCAAAGTCTTTGATCTGTTGTTATAAATGTATAACACCACATTTAGGGAATGTGTTTTATCCGTAATTCATAATTCCGCATAACAAATTGGCGACTCCGCTGGGGACTTTACCTTCATCCTTGGTGTGTTTACCTCTTCCTATCCACCCACTAGCATCTACTCTCAATTATTAGGCTTTTGAAACAAATAATTGCATTAGAAGTGTGTTTAAGTAGCTTGAATTTTTTTCTATGTTGCGCCCAACGCACTGTTGGTTAAGACACAGTGCTTTGCATAACACTGTCTCCCACTCAGGGGTGCTTTGCAACGCACTGTCTCCCCTTAGAGATTGCGTTGCCCCCTAAGGCAACCAAATTCCGTTTGAATTTTTTATTGCCATCACTTTCAGCCTTTTGTTTGATGTCTTTTAAATTTTCTGATACCTCGTAGGGACCAGTGAATTTACCTGAATCTTCCTCCTTTGAAAAGTAAGTTTGTTCAATGTCTCTTTAAGTGTTTTTATTTATCAATGACAAATCAAATTCAAAGTATTTTTATTTCTGCATTAGATCCATTTGTTTTCGTAAAGGAAATTGTCGTTAAATTCTTCGTTTCCTGTAGGAAAAATTGTAGTTCCATTCTTCATTTTTCCTAAAAGAGAAATTGTTGTTTAATTCCTCGTTTCTCAAAGAATAAAGCATTTGTTTTTTTGTTGATTTGATGCATATAGTTTCCTTTTTGCATACACATTAAGGGGATTGAAAAGAAAAACCTACATTTGCATATAGTGGATTGTGTGTTTTGCATAGGAACAAATTAGGAAAGCTGCATTTGTGCTCTTTGTTGTTTTCTCTCAAAACTGATTTCTCTTTCCCTTTAGTAGCTAAGATTTTCATTGACAAAGCTAAAATTGAAAAGTTTTCTTATCATTTTAGCTTGCATTTTAGGAATTTCCATCACATCATCGCGGTGAACCTTGAAAGGAAAATTGATAAACAAGATCAACTTAAAATTTACATAAATTTACCTAAAAAAGCATTGGAACCCTAACGATAACATTTAGAAGGTCTAGGCTAGAGACGTGTTCTGGAGTTGTAAAACATAGCACCTATCGTTAATTGTTTGTGATACATTCCGAGTGTGATATCTTACTCCACATACGTAAGTATATCATAGCTCGTCCACGTATCTTCGGGTATATCAGGCGGTGTTATAGTACGAAAAGCATAAAGGGGTGCTCTCACTGTGCGGTTTCGCATTAGACAGCGCTAATACCGACTTGGGCCTTCACATACCTTCGAGTATATTTAGGAGGAAAAATTTAGGTTTCTATCCATCCATAGTGAACCGAGTCAGCCGCCTTGTAAATTTTGATACACCAAACACAACATTCGGGGAGATTTCCTGCCCGTACTTCTTGGTTCACTAGGTGGTATTCTGCAGTTCACAGTTTCTTGGTAAACCTTTTGCCTAGCATTATAATTTATTGTTCATTTTTTTTTGGTCGTAAAATAAATCAGTCATCGTGGAAGAAGAAAATCCCTTTTCCCGTCGTTCTCGTAGACTTGCATTGAAACCACCTTTACCACCGAAAGTCACTTCTGGTCGACGAAGGCAACATCGCTCTACCAAAACTAGTACCATCAATACCTCGGGTGAAGCATCATCTTCCCATATACCAGAGTCAGCACAATTTGTTTCTACAAATTTTGGTTCATCTACTGTTGTCGAGATGGATTCCTCATAGCTACCCGTGGTCACGATCCATCCAATCAGTGAGACCATACCTCTCGAACCCGACGTTGTTCAACTGGAAGTTGATCCTGATCCTGTCTCTTTTTTTCCAGAACATATGCATCCCAAAGTCGAACGACCGGAAGTTGTTCATGTATTAGTCACCCCACAATCTATTGTAGCCATTGAGTCTCCCATATCACGCAGTCAACCTCCTGAAATATGCTTTGGGCCTGATGGAAAAATCCTTCCACCTGGTTGAAGAAATCCCACAAGACGAAACACCTTTAACTCCAACCCATTTTGGGGAGGATCTTTACCTGTACGAGTCTTTTCCTCAATCACCATCCTTTGATTTTGTTTATCCTGTACCTATTCAAGTTCCTGTTGATTCAAAAGGGTATACATTTGGTCAATTAACCATGCCTGAACCAACATCTTCGGTTGGACCATATGTTCTAATTGCGTTAGCACCTACTCTTGCTACCCTGTCGATGTTCACAAATTCACCAGAGTCATATTTACATGGTGACCCTATGGTCCCATCAGGTTATAAATATCTATCTGGAATTTTCTCTGGTGCATCTTCAAACCCATGAACTTCACCAATGTCACATTTTGGTATTCTAATTGGTAAACTTATAGTGAGTATTGAATGACTTGATCCTTTATATCCATCATCAGGGCAATATCAAGTTGGTCTATCTGGGTCTATTCCATCCAGTACCATCTCAACTAGACTTCCTACATTTGGAGAACAATATTTTCTGTCTTATTATACTCCTCATGTTGGGGGACAACCTATGGTCACCCACTTTGACAGTACTCTATCGTTTTTTGGCCAACCTAATGTCGAACTGAATGTTTGTCAATGGCAGCCCACTCTGCCCATCCAACCACAAACGGTTGTACACTTGTATCAACCAGTTCAAAGTGTTGCACCCACATCATTTCCACTTGTTAATACATATTTACTCCCATTACAGACTCAAACTATTGTACAACAACCGTTTCAGGTGGGTCCTTCAACTCAATACCCTCAAGTATTGTGCTCGTAGACTCTAACTCCTTCGGCTAATTTACAACAATCTGTACCCGGAATCATTTATTCACAAGCTGAACTACCATATTATGGGATGCCATAGCCACAACCAGGTTATACCTATACTCAACCAAATCCAAGTTATTCCAATTTGGGTTATAACATTGTTGGACAGACCCCTTAGCAGCCTCAGGCACAAATGCCACAACCTTCATTTCAATATGTATCGTACCCAGGTTTTGGTCAACAGAATCCTCAAGTGTTTGCTTATCAAAACAACCCCTATCAGGGTTACCAACAATATATTCCTTACACTGGTGCTTAAAAGACCGTTTCCCAAGCAATTCCATCATACCCTGGCTATGCTCAATTCGACCTCAATCGACAGTTTCCCTTTGTTGCAACTTTAGAGTTACTAGATTTAAATCGGCTCACCAATGATCCAATCAATTATGCTCCTTGGTGGCCATTGATACCTCATAAATTACCCTCAGATATTCCTAAATTCAATGGAAACCCTGGAGAAGACCCGTCGACTTATATTATGACTTATCATTTGTGGTGTTCATCAAACTCTCTGAATGATGACTCTATTCGGCTACATATTTTCCAGTGTATGCTCATTGGTCCGGTTGCAAAATGGTACATTGAGTTACCTAGAGATTATTTTAATAATTTCACTGCCCTAGCTACTGTGTTTTTTACTCACTTCAAGTTACCCATACGATATGAAACTGGAACAAACTCTTGAATAATTTTAAAAAACTAATGCTACTCACATTTCTCATCATATTCATGAGTCATCGTAGAATGGTTAAGACATTTGTTCTTGATCATCTCCTTGCTGAGTGGTTCATTAAGTCCCTGTTACCATTTATAACTAAGGGTGTGGCTAAGGGTGGTGTCGTCACTGAAGAGAAGGTCATTGCTCATGCCCAATATTTAGACTTGAGTTATACTCTGTCTGGCACGCTCTATGAGAAAATTCCTAACGCGCCGAGATCTAATTTTACTGTTCCTCCTCCATCAAAGGACTCTCATGCCAGAGACAGTATGATTGGTACTACAAGCACACATCATACTACTACATCTGATCCTGCGCTTTCTTCCAAAATTAATGTCATGTCATTTGACAAAAGAAAAAGCGACAAGCAACCCAGAAGTAAGAAAAAAGGGAAATCAAAGAAAAATCAAACTTTTAACCCGTTGGAAAGATCATCTGATAAATTGTCTGGAAATCGGAAACCTCATTATCCATGCATAATCTGTAATGAGGAACACTTTGTTTGGGATTTTCCTCACCATGCTGAAGTCTCAAAAATGGTTAAGACCTCACATGTGTCAGCTGTGTTGACAGATCTATTTCCGAATCCGGACACAAATTTGGTTGCTGCGGATCTAGCTTATGCTATTTGTCATGAAGCCATCGACTGAAGTTTTGATGTCAACGTGTAATAAAGATTACAGTAGTCAGGCCACTAATCAACCTACTACCTCGACCATGAATCCGTATACGGAATCGATACCACCACCTGCTATTCCTAAATTGAAAATCAAGCCATAAATCGATATATAATCCTCGAGCAAGAGCTGCTAAAAATTATAATATAGTTGAATATTTGGCTCAATCCCCTTCAACTATGTCATATCTTGAGGTATTACAAAATTTTCCCTCCCAGAAACATGCTTTATTTTCGGCTATTGGTGGAATTTATCTGACTGATTCTAATCTTGTAGTCTTTAATCATACGGGCTATGTGCCGCAGTTACCAATATAATTGGCATTCTCCATCCAAGTAAATGTTCTCAATCACCTTATTCATCGTACTATTATTGATGAGGGAGCATCTACATGCACTATGTCTTTAAACTATTGGAAGTCACTTGGCTCGCCGCGCTTATCTCAATCATCAACGACGTTGAAGGCTTTCGACCGACGCACATATAAGCCTTGTGGTATTATCAATAACCTGCATGTTGAACTAGGGGGAAAAACAATGAATGTTGATGTTGAGGTCGTTGACGGACCCCTTGACTACAATATTCTAGTTTGAAGGCCATGGGTATATGTTATGACTGCAATTGTTTCTACATATTTAAGAATGATTGTCTTTCCATATAAAGGTGTTATCATAGTCATCAATCAACTATCCTTCTTTTCCTCCAGTTCCCAGGTAACTGGAAGTGTTCTTTTTGTTCACAAACCCCAACTCACACTTTAGAACATTGGTGTAGGACTCTTAAACGATTCCACTCTCATCGAAACCTTTTCATTATCACCGCCTGCGACGTTGGCAGAAATTGCAAGTATACAGACCTGTTACATGATCTCTTCCACTCCATCTGGCTTAAGGAAGAGTACATGTGATTCTAAAATTGTTATGTTGGATGTGTTTCTGTCACCTAGGCCTATTGGGCTAGCATAGCAATCAATATATCTGGCTTGGGCGGCGAAACCGAATCATCGTCACCAGTTTTTTGGGTTGACCATTCCTTTGATTTTGGTACTCCATCTGATCCTTTTTCCTCAAATTTCTTGACAAATGAGAATATTTTGGAAACCATGATGTCAGAACGAGAACCATGGGAAGATTATCATCATCGTTCCCATATTTCTGATTGTGAAGAAAATAATGTTATTGAAATATATCACCCGTCGATCAAAAATGTATTTTTGAATTCTTTTCCTATTAATACAATTGATTCCGAGTGAAATTTTTCAAATATTGAAGAAACCATTTCTATCAATATTTTGACCAAACCTGGCATTGTAGAAAACATTCATGTCGACTTATCTTGTTCTCCATCAGAAATCAAAACATATCGCTCTCTATTTCGTGAATTCCATGATGTATTTGCTTGGTCTTACGAGGAAATGCCAGGCATAGATACTAGTATCATTGAACACACTATTAATATGTACCCTAATGTCAAGCCGATACGTCAACGCCTTCGTCTTGTTCATCCGAAGAAGGTCATTGCCATTAAAGCATAAGTTGAAGTTTTTTTGCGTGCTGGTTTCATTTACCCTGTTCCTCTAATTGAGTGGGTTTCCAACATCGTTCCTGTTATGAAAAAACAAGGAACCATCGGAGTGTGCATCGATTATTGGGATGTCAATCTTGCTTGTCTGAAAGAAAAATATCCTACTCCCTTTATCGACCAGATTATTGACGATTGTGCTGGATGCGAAATATTTTTGTTCATGGATGGATTTTCTGGCTACAATCAAATCAATATCCACCTAGATGATCAATATAAGACAAAATTCATCTGTCCCTGGGGCACATTTTCTTATCGGAAACTAGAGTTTGGTTTAAAGAATGTCGAGGCCACTTTTGAGAGAGCAATGGATTATGCTTTCAATGACATCAAGCACATTGTTCAACCCTATCTAGATGATTTACCCGCGCATTCACGAAATCAGATTGATCGCTCGATGCATTTGAGAGCCATATTTTTACGCTGTTGACACTACAAAATACGCCTCAATCCACATAAATGTGTGTTTTGTGTTGGCTCTAGTCGTTTTCTTGGATTCTTCATCTCAAAATAAGGAATTTGAATCGACCCATTGAAGGTTCAAGCCATTCTTGATTTGCTCGCACCATCAAATTTACTTTAGATACAGAAACTTCAAGGAAAGGCTAACTTCCTAAGGAGGTTCATACCCAACTATGCCAAAATGGCTAAAGGATTTACTCGGCTCTTGAAAAAGGGGATTCCCTTCCATTGGGATCAAGTTGTGCAAGCATCTTTTGATGCTGTCAAAGATACTCTTGTCTGGGCATCATTAATGTATCCCCCCAATTACTAGAGTGATTATTTCACCGCAGATGATACGACCATTGCTATGGTATTGGTCCAAGTAGAAAATGGGATTGAAAATTCGATCTATTATTTTAGTCGCAATCTAAATGATATGAAATTGAAGTATTCATATGTAGAAAATATTTCCTTGGCAGTTGTTCAAGCTGTCCAAATATTTTGCCACTATATCCTGTTTGGGAAGACCATTGTCATTTCAGATTGAAACCCCATGACTTACATCTTATCACGTCAATTTCTGGGGGGAAAGTATTCAAAATGGATTGTCATTTTGCATAAATTTGATTTGGGATTCATCAAATCCAAGCCAAAGAAGTATTTAGTTTTGGCCGAGCTTCTCTGTGACCTTCCCTCTGATAGTACTGCTACTACATCGGAACCATCTATTCCTGACGAGTCTCTATTTCTGATCGGATCATCTTATCCTTGGTATGGGGATTTTATCATTTATCTCCAGACCCATACTTTTCGGCCTGATACCTCTCGCTTTGACCAACGACGTATTCGATACCAAAGATTATCTGAACGTCGGTGATACACTTTTTTAGTGTCAGTCTAGTCATACTGCCATCAGTGATAAAAATTACTCTTTGCATTCACATATTAGGAGTCCCATAATAATCAATTTCACCATTCCGCTAGGTCATGGATTCATTGATGGTAGTAATTATTCATCAGTTTTCCCTCATGTGAAACTTGTTGATTTCCCTCTCTACGTCTTCAGTCATTATTCACTTTCATTAGTAAAATCATATCAGTAGGTCATAGAATGGGTCTCATTAGTTTCTAGGGTCTCACCATGGTCAAATTAATGAGTCAAATGTCAATAATGTCAGCAAGGTCATGAGGAAGTCAATAAACTCAAAATTATAGCACCAGGAGGATCAAAAATATCATTCATTCAGTTTGATGTAAATTTCACCTCAAAACATGGTTTTGAGGTGAAAACATAATACTTTGCCTTTCAGTCACAATTCGGAAGCTGTATCTCCACAAAGTGATGTCCCTGCCTTCAGAGAATTTTTTCACAGCATTTTTAGCATCAGATCATCTTCCAAGCAGATCCATCAGAAAGAGCCCGGAAAGAGCTTTCCAACGGTATACTAGACTCTCAAAACTGACTTCTGGATTGAAATTTATGCTTAAGTGAAGTAAAAGCCCTCTATATCCTAATCCTTCCCCATTTCCCATTTTTTCCCTTAAACTTTGTTTTATTAAAGTTTTATTTTTCCTTTAAAAACCCCTTTTCCCCCCTTCCGATTATAAATTCGCATTATAAATCACTTTATATACATATGCGATTTATTTATATAACCACTTCCCCGACCATACCCCGTAAATTTTAGAAACAAAGTTTATGTTATATATATATAAACCCCCTCCGTATAAACCACTTCCCCACTATGCATATAATAAAACTTTATAATATAAAGTTTAAAGTTTTATTATAATAAATCGCAATCACATCCTTTCAAATCGCAACTTTTTCCGATCGATCGATCGCACCATCCCCCGATCCATCAATCGCAACCTTTCCTCCGATCGGCCCATCGCATCCTGTCTTCCAATCCTCCGATCGCATCGCAAATGTTATATATGCAACCCGATCGCACCCTCGATCTAATCCCTCCGATGCGATTGATCGCGCCTTTCTCCTCCGATCGCATCGCAAACCCTGTTCTCCCGATTGCGATTACCCTCGCTCCTGATCTCCGATGCGATTGACCCCGGGCCCACCGTACCATACATCCGCCCGTTCATAAATAAAAGGCCTAGCCCTTTGTTAATCCAAACCTTTGGTTATATTTTTTTATTACAAAGGCCTTCCTCCCCATTGCATCGCATATTTGTAATATGTCACTCCGCCTGCCCCCCTCTCCATTCCGATTGCGATTACACTGTTGTTTCATATATATATCTCTCTGCCCCGCTCTGACTCCGATTGCGATTTATGTGGGTCCCGTTCCCGCCCCCTTCCCTCCTATTCACTATTTTTCCCTTCACTAAAGGAAAAATTTTCGTTCAAAGCCATTTTTATTAAAAAAAAGGTTGGTTTTATTCAAACAGAAAATGGAAAGCAAAGAACAGTCAAAAGGCCGAAAGCTTATTTAAAACAATATTGTTACAGAAAGCAGCAAAATAGGGAATCTGTTCATGAGATTACCTATTTTCGTTTATACAGCCTAACAGAAAATCTCCAAAGCAGTCAATGTAATGCTGTCCCTCATTTTCAGGGGCAGATTGTTGTATTTCTTTACTATGATTGTATTTCAGTTCTTCTGTTGTTAGAACAACTCCTCTTCTCATGAATCTATATTCCCACATTTCAGCTTATTTATTTTAATTGTAAATCATTTGTAAGCAGTCTGAAAAAGTAGGGGAATAGTGTGGAAGAACATCTCTGCGCTACATTGTACAATTTGACAGGAATTAATAAGAGATGCAACTCTAATTTGTGGGATCCATGTGGTATGAGATTTAGCATTTTTTTTTCTCCTTTGTTTCATATGTGAATTGTTATGTGTTTCATTCATCCATAAACATTTCCTTTTGAATGATTTCAAGATAGAAAGGTAGAATCCATTTTATATTATTTGCCTTGGGGAGTCATTCATACTCTGTGTGTTTTCTTCTGTTTGAAAATGATCCATTTATTGTGCCCTTTTCAGCTCCACACCATTCTTTCCATCCCATCCTCATTAAATTTTAATTGCTAATTTTCCTGCCTATCTTGCCCCATGAAATATCCTGTGTCCTGATTTAATTCCTGCTTTCAACTGTCCCTTTATATCCCACACATCCATGAAATTCATTCATTCATTTTATTTAAACCTTTTATCCCTATCATTTTACCTAGCCTAATATCAGTCCATTTATTGTGTTCCATTGAATATTCTTTCACAGAGAGAGCCCTCTCCTGTCCTTGTAGGGCTAGCTACAAGGCTAAGCGTGGTTTAGTTGTTACCCTAATTTGCTTTTTGCAGCCCGGGGTCCAATTCAGGTGCTAACATCTCTGGCGACCATACTGGGGAGAAAAAAAAAAGGTTTGTGGTTTGCTTTATAAGCTACAGACGCAGCCTGAAGTTAGCCAGGTAGCCTTCGAAACGCTCTTGCTATGCATTAGCGAAAGTAGATAAATGCTGCTTCAGTCAATCTCCGGTCTAGTTTATGAAATGAACACCTGGTTTCCTCAGTAAAATGTAATCAAGTTCAGATTTGATTGTTGATGGTGGACAACGATCAGACATAGGAAGGCTGAAATCATTCACCTGGTCACTCCAACTCAATGTAAAGACTCCACTAGAGGACCGACTCTTACATGGAAGGATCTTACACAAAGTTCAGGTATCCAAAGTGGAATGGTATTCAGGATCTAATATGCTTTCTTGTAAATTACTTATTTGCTTTTCTTGAAGCTATTCTGAAAGTTTTTCAGAATTTGTTGTATGATAAAGGTGATCAAAATTTTCACTCAACCTATTCAAAAAGTGTAAATACTGCGTTTTCATTTGATCCTAGCATTCATACTTTTCCCAAATCATATGATGACTCTCTTCAGATTGATCAGCCTAAAGAGACCAAAACTGATCCTGTAGCTCTTGTATATACTCCTAGACCTTCTATAGTCTCGGATAGGTATAAACCTCTTGTTTTACCTTTTGTACTCCATGCTTTCCTTGCAAATTATTACCTATATTTGCCAAGATTTGATGGTGAATGTAACAATGTCAACGCTGAGCAACATGTGTAGAATGTTGAGACTTTCCTAGACCTTTTTGAGGTTGATGAAGAAGATGTTAGTATTAGGATTTTTGCTATTTCTTTGCAAGGCAAAGTCAAGAGTTGGTTCAAAACCCTGCCTGATGCCAGCATCTCAGAATTCCAGCAGTTCGTCAGAGTTTTCCTCGACAGATGGGTGGTTAGACAGAACCCGTTCCTTATTTTAGACGAGTATGCCCAGCTGAAAAGACAGTCAGGGGAGACAGTGTAACAGTTTTCCTCTAGATTCAATCGAGTCTATTATTCAATACCTGCCAATATAAGACCCCCTCCTGGCTCGGCCGTTTTACATTACCCGAGTACTTTTGATCCTGAAATGGAGTTTCAGCTGAGAGAAAGGAACACGGCAACACTTGAAGAGATACAAAACAGTGCAGTAAATGTAGAAGATAATCTATTGATCAGAAGAGAAAAGCTAAAGGAAGAAGAAAAGAAGAATGTTGCAGAGCACCGGACACTTTCAGAAGAAAAGCTTGACCTTTTGGTAAACGCAGTAGAAGAGATGATGCGGAAGATGACTGCAAAAAATGAAAATGACGTTCAAGAAAAAGTGGCTGATCCAAAAAAATTTCCCAGTTATCATCCATCTAACAATGACTGTGTTATATAACATCTCGGAGATGATAAATCTCTTGATATGACTTGTATGCTTGATGATATGTTTTATGTTGATGATTTTCCAAAATTCGATCAATACAATGATGATGATTTTTTCCAAACACAAGCTAGTCCTGCAGCACAATCAACTGCTGATTTGTGGGAGGAAGTTTCGTTTCAACAGCTTGAAAACAGTAATCATCTGATGCATATCATCCAGGACAGTGATGAGGAAAGTCTGGAAAATTGGGAAGTAAGTGAAAGATCTTTGCCTCTTTGTTTCGCTTCAATTCAGTTCATCAAAGATAACTTTCATGCAAATATAAATCAACGATCTCTTAGTTTTAATGTTGAGGTTGAGACAGATAGTGAAATTCTTGAGCAAGTTGTTTATGAGAAATCTTCTCTTGAAATGACTGATGAAATCATCTGCGATATAAAATCCTCCCTAGCTCCAGATTTGCAGCCACCAAACGCATTTGAAGGTCAGATTATAGATGAAGGCTTGTAAGCTGAAACATATTATTTAATGATGCAAGAAGATTCAGTACCTTTATGTTTCGAAGCATTTCAGTTCATAAAGCAGAATCTACGTGATATCTCTAAAGAAAAAGATGAACAATAGAATGTCATACAGTTTCAATAGATACGCCACAACAGTCTTTTGAAGTTTTATATGATCCTATTGCTCGTGTGTTGAATGTTATTTGTTGTAAAAGTCCTTCTCCATTGGCTAACCATGTGCCAGAAAATAATGTTGACAATAATTTTGTTCGAAAGTCGATTTCATTGTCTTGTTCATCAGATGTTTCATTACAAAGCCCATATCAAGATTTGCAGTCATATAAGGAGACTAATGAAGAATATTTTCATTTTTTTCCTAATCATCAGCAGAGATTGGTTATTTACGAATTTCAGGATCCTTTTGACAGCCTGCTGTAGTCATCAGAGAAAGACAACTCAGAGGTTAGAAAAATTCTAAGATTAAGGTATGGAGATTACCTAGACTAGAGTAGTGATATATTGAGGGACATCAATAGTTATTCTTATGAATATCCTTTCGCAGTATTCTTGAAGTCATCCAGTCAATTCATGCTTTGCAAGTTTATCAGCATTCAACTTGATTCCAAGTTTCCTTGGGAGTTGCCTTTCAATTCTTCCCTTTTCCTGCGTATCAGAAAGCACTTGGGGAGAAATAAAATAGCAGCCAGGATGCTTACATGGTTGCATTGGTTGTTCCATTTCACTTGATTAAGTGTTGGATACAAAAATTATAGTAGGTTTGATGAATAAGCTCAATTACGAGCATTTTTCCAGTTTGTCAGTTATGTTTTAGTCATGTCTTAAGTCAGTTTGGTTTTATTATGGTTTTTCAGTCTTAGCCTTCAGTCAGAGTTAGTATGCATTATATCTTGTTTCAGTATTTTTGACTCCATGCCCAATGGATAAGGCTACTTGGTCTACAGTGTTCTTGGCACCTCCAAGGAGCTACCATCCCCATTGGAGCCAATGTTAGTGTCAGTCTAGTCATACTGCCATCAGTGATCAAAATTACTCTTTGCATTCACATATTAGGAGTCCCATAATAATCAATTTCACCATTCCGCTAGGTCATGGATTCATTGATGGTAGCAATTCTTCATCAGTTTTCCCTCATGTGAAACTAGTTGATTTTCCTCTCTATGGTCTTCAGTCATTATTCACTTTCATTCTTAAAATCATATCAGTAGGTCATAGGATGGGTCTCATTAGTTTCTAGGGTCTCACCATGGTCAAATTAATGAGTCAAATGTCAATAATGTCAACAAGGTCATGCGGAAGTTAATAAAATCAAAATTATAGCACCAGGGGGATCAAAAATATCATTCATTCAGTTTGATGTAATTTTCACCTCAAAACATGGTTTTGAGGTGAAAACATAATACTTTGCCTTTCAGTCACAATTCAGAAGCTGTATCTCCACAAAGTGATGTCCCTGCCTTTAGAGAAGTTTTTCACAGCATTTTTAGTGTCAGATCATCTTCCAAGCAGATCCATCAGAAAGAGCTTTCCAACGGTATACTACACTCTCAAAACTGACTTCTGGATTGAAATTTATGCTTAAGTGAAGTAAAAGCCCTCTATATCCTAATCCTTCCCCATTTCCCATTTTTTCCCTTAAACTTTGTTTTATTAAAGTTTTATTTTTCCTTTAAAAACCCCTTTTCCCCCCTTCTGATTATAAATTCGCATTATAAATCACTTTATATACATATGCGATTTGTTTATATAACCACTTCCCCGACCATACCCCGTAAATTTTAGAAACAAAGTTTATGTTATATATATATATAACCCCCCTCTGTATAAACCACTCCCCACTATGCATATAATAAAACTTTATAATATAAAGTTTAAAGTTTTATTATAATAAATCGCAATCTCATCCTTTCAAATCGCAACTTTTTCCGATCGATCGATCGCACCATCCCCCGATCCATCAATCGCAACCTTTCCTCCGATCGGCCCATCGCATCCTGTCTTCCGATCCTCCGATCGCATCGCAAATGTTATATATGCGACCCGATCGCACCCCCAATCTAATCCCTCCGATGTGATTGATCGCGCCTTTCTCCTCCGATCGCATCGCAAACCTTGTTCTCCCGATTGCGATTACCCTCGCTCCCGATCTCCGACGCGATTGACCCCGGGCCCACCGTACCATACATCCGCCCGTTCATAAATAAAAGGCCTAGCCCTTTGTTAATCCAAAACTTTGGTTATATTTTTTTATTACAAAGGCCTTTCTCCCCATCGCATCGCATATTTGTAATATGTCACTCCGCCTGCCCCCCTCTCCATTCTGATTGCGATTACACTTTTGTTTCATATATATATCTCTCTGCCCCGCTCTGACTCCGATTGCAATTTATGTGGGTCCCGTTCCCACCCCCTTCCCTCCTATTCACTATTTTTCCCTTCACTAAAGGCAAAATTTTCGTTCAAAGCCATTTTTATTAAAAAAAAGGTTGGTTTTATTCAAACAGAAAATGGAAAGCAAAGAACAGTCAAAAGGCCGAAAGCTTATTTAAAACAATATTGTTACAACAAGCAGCAAAATAGGGAATCTGTTCATGAGATTACCTATTTTCGTTTATATAGCCTAACAGAAAATCTCCAAAGCAGTCAATGTAATGCTGTCCCTCATTTTCAGGGGCAGATTGTTGTATTTCTTTACTATGATTGTATTTCAGTTCTTCTGTTGTTAGAACAACTCCTCTTCTCATGGATCTATATTCCCACATTTCAGCTTATTTATTGTAATTGTAAATCATTTGTAAGCAGTCTGAAAAAGTAGGGGAATAGTGTGGAAGAACATCTCTGCGCTACATTGTACAATTTGACAGGAATTAATAAGAGATGCAGCTCTAATTTGTGGGATCCATGTGGTGTGAGATTTAGCATTTGTTTTTCTCCTTTGTTTCATATGTGAATTGTTATGTGTTTCATTCATCCATAAACATTTCCTTTTGAATGCTTTCAAGATAGAAAGGTAGAATCCATTTTATATGCTCTGCCTTGGGGAATCATTCATACTCTGTGTGTTTTCTTCTGTTTGAAAAGGACCCATTTATTGTTGAAAAACACAGGACAAACAACTGCATTGTTTTTCTTTAATCACGTCATTGCATGGTTTGGGGTCCCACATGCTATAGTCACAGATCATGGGAAGCATTTTCGCAACCACATGATGACTGAATTAACTGCCAAGTTAGGATTGTCACATGATAATTCTACTCCTTATTATCCACAATAAAATTGACAAGTTGAAGCTATCAACAAGATTCTTAAATGTATGCTTCAACGAATGATAGGAGTTTGTAAAAGAAACTAGCATTTGATCCTGTACTCGGCCTTGTGGGCGTACTGAACCTTGGTGAGAAACGAAACCGGATTTACTGCCTTTCAATTGGTGTATGGTCTAGAAGCTATCCTGCCAATCCAATGTGAAATACCATCGTTGAAACTCGCAATCGACTTGTTACCTGACACCTCAAATGAAGAAGCGCATATTTTTAACCTCATCCATCTTGATGAAATGCGTCGTGAAGCCCAATTGGCCAACGACGCGCATAAGAGACGTATAAAGGCGCAATACGACAAAAATGTCCAGCCTCGCATTTTCTCAGAGGGCGACTTGGCTCTTCTTTATGATCAAGAAGCTGATGTAATAGGTACAAGGAATTTTGAGCCATTATGGCATGGCCCCTATATTGTCAAAAGATTTCTTGCTAAGGGTGCCTACGAGTTGGTAGATTATGATGGAATTCCGTTGGTGCAGCCCCGAAATAGGTTGTATCTGAAAGATTACTATGCTTAATCATAAGCGTAGTAATTTTTTGCATTATGTTGTATATATATGATGTTGATTTGTATTCACTATCTTACTTTGTTTTTTAGATTTTTTTTGACGTTAGTAATCCGCTTTGCATTTCATCGCAGATGTTTGAATCTTTGGAACCATTTGTTGGGTATGCTGATGGTGCTAGTCGTAGTACGCAGAATATATCCTCTACAGCGTGGGCCATTTTCGCTCCAAATGGTGAGTTAGTGAGTTTTCAAGGGATTTGTAATGGTAGATCGACAAACAATATCGTTGAGTATAGCGCATTGATCGAACTTCTCTTTGATGCCATTTCATTTGGTATTAACCACATCATCATAAGGTTAGACTCAAAACTTGTGGTATTACAACTTACTAGTGTTTATACTGTTGGAAATCCAACACTGCTTCGTTTGTTCCTAAGAGTTCGACTTTTGGAAAGACACTTTGATTTTATTCAATATCAACACATTTCCAGAAATTTGAACACATTGACTGATCCTTTAGCTAATCATGTTATAGACAAACATTTGCAACACATATAAAGATACATATTCACATAATTGAATAGGATTGCGCAATAAACATAGGAAAACACTAAAATCAAATAGATATATAGTCATAGGTTTTGACAAAAAATTGTGCCCAAGTTACGTTGGTCATAAGACCTCAAAAATGTATGCAACATGTCAAAATTAAACTAGTGATGCTGATGGTAACATGCTATCGATCTAGCTATCCTATGCAGCAACCACATCTAACGGTTAGGAACGCCAATAGTATGATGCTACAGTCGCATGGGTAACTCTTCGATTCGGTAATTCGGAATCCCGAAGGTCAACCTCTCTATGTGCTGCCGAAGATTAGTAAGAGTCTTAGCCATATCTAAATCCCGAAGGACTGCTCTCCCGACAACCCTCTCTGTTGGCTCATCTGCTCCATGCTCTTGTTCCTCCACTGGTTAAACTAGACCCACATCTGCATTGCATTAAAAATTTAGTTTAATCTTGGGAAAATATCAAAATACAGAAACATGTATAAACGTTAGAAAAGAAAAAACATGGTCATAACATTCTTACCTATTGCACCGCATTGAGAACCTTCTGGTAAAGATAAGTCTATATCTCCTCGGAAATATATGCCTACATATGTATACTCATCGATGGCGATAACCTGTCGCCTGAACCAGGAAAAGAATGCAGTTGAGAACACATTGGACGATTGGCCTGCATGCCTAGCCATTAGTTCTACCCATATCTACATCCTCGGATCTCTAGGGTTAGACACACCCAGTGTCACATGTTGAGGCTGCATCAGTGGAATTCGCTCTAAGGAAAATGAAATGAGGATCGAACCATAACTGAAATTTTTCTTCCTTCCTCCCTTTGCCTTGTTTAGTTTTTCTTTTATCTGAGAAAGTACAGCTTCAGACCAGTTGAAAAATGCTGGCTCCATACACTCTAGCGCATACTGCATATATGATCTATTCGCTACATGTAGTGTAACGGTGCCGAAAAGCTTTGCGATCATGAATAGAATGGTTCTCAAAGGCAAATCGTGAATGTCACAGATGTTTATTTTCCCATCCTTGCTTGGCTCTTCCCCTGGATAGCAATATTGTAAAACATAGTCTCTCACTGTCTCTCCTCCAAGAGAAGACCCTGAGAGGGAAATGGGCGAGCCTCTCCTCAACAAGCCTGTCAGAAAATATACATCCTCCACTGTAACAAGAACCACTTTGTTCCTAATGTGAAATGCCTCAATAGACAGATCCCATGCACGAACTAAGAAATCCAAGAGTTCTATTTGTTGCCTCATACCCGATAAGCGGAAGTACTTTAATGACCCACAATATCTTAGGGCTCTTACAGTAGCCGGATCATTAAGGGCAATAATATTTTTTTTTTCATGCTCTCTTTTTGTCCAAGTAATCGTCATTCTAGTTTGATGAATCCCTGAAACATAATCATAAGGCTCATTAGAATCCTTTTCATGCAAAAAATTTGGCAACATTTGGGTACAATGCAAGAATCAAGATGTGAATTGTGCCCAACGCAGTTTTGATCAATAGACAGTGCGTTGCATATGCACATAGACTTCATTTTAGGTGCTCCACAATGCATTTTTCAATGCTAAAGGGTGTGTTGCCATCTTTGGAAAAATAATTTACCCTAAGGGGCCCAAATCCATAAAAATTTGCACTGAAATGAAATGAAATGACTACTGAAAGAAAGAGAGGGTTTATGGCACCAACCTGGATCCAACGACGATGAAAAATGTCCACAGAATCGATCGTAATCAACATCTGAAGTTCGGGGGAAAAAACAGGTGCAGAGCTCCAAAATGAAAATGGTAACTTTCAAATGGTAAAAATGAATAGTAAAACTCTTTTAATTAGTCATTTGATTATTTTCAAATCATATTTATTGCTGTGACTATGGTTTTATTCTATTTTTATCATGAAACATGTATTTTTAATCCATTTGATGTTGTTATGAACAGGTTTTACAACTGATTAGTAGATTAGTCATGTAGATTTATTTCAAGAATGATTTGACCATAAAGCATACTTTTATCCTTATTTTTCGAGCTTTGTTAAAAACGAAAAAGGACTTGAAGCACACTTTTATCGCTTTTTCGAGCTTTGATAACAGTGAAAAGGGAACCCCTAGAGTCTTCTTTTAGCTCTTTTCAGACTCCGATAATGTGAAAATATTGTCGAGCACTTGTCTTTTTGACCTCGTAAAAGTAAATGAATTGATATCTACTCAGCATAAGTTTAACCCTTTTCCAGACTGAGATAGATTATTTATGAAAAAGGAATGCCTTATTCGAACATGACTAGGAGGATCTCTCAGATATTATTTTACACTTTTTTGGATTTGAGCGACAACTTTATGAAAAATTACTATAGAGTTTTCTTTTGTCCTCTTTTTCAAACTCTCTAAATATGAAAAAGGACCGGTCTGTCACTGTCGTTAGGCTCGCTAAAACATAAAATAGAGACGGGCTTGTCAATCATGGCAAGAATCGAGTTTCATTCATTGCTAGATTCGTTAAATTATTAAATAGCGATACATTATTTGCCCGAAGGGTTGAATTTAAGATCAAGAATATGTTATTCTCCTCAAGCTTGTTAAAAAATAAAGAGGTACTGGTTGATAAATGTCCGGGGAAAATTTGGGAAAGTGAACAGAACTTTTACAGTAGCAGGTCGCTCTTGAAAATGACACTTCACTCCATCATCGTGACTGTTTGGTTTGGGTAATATTCTTGATGGTTCATTCATACCTATGGTTCATCATACCTTCACTTCGGTTTTGGGTCAATGCTGCCAACTCATCTCAGTTTCGTTGATATGTTCAAGAGAAGTCATCCAGTGAATACTCATCCTTCTGCAATACTCATAAACCTTCATTCTCATGACATTATACCCTAAACATTGCTATATCAAGTCACATTTTGTTTCTGAAATTAATAACTCCTGTTTCGCATTAAAGTGACTTCATGTCGATGACAAATCACCATCTAGGAAGGTCACTTAGAAACATCATCTTCCAGTACCATGAGGCTTGTTACAACATCGAAAAGATCCTCGCTTCCAAACTTTTGACCGAAAAAATTTGTTTGGTGTTCGACATCAAATCATCTATTCACGCCTTACAAAATGCACTGTAGTACCTTGAGGGCCATTAACATCAATGGTGGTTCTGTCGCATTTGTTAACATCTCACATCATTGGCTGGTAATCAAACGATTTCTTACCATGTGCGACTACAAATCATATATTCACATGGCTAGAATTATACCCGAACAATCGAGTGAACGAGATAAGAGGACCCCGGATCTAGTTTCAGCCATCCGGGCTGTGATTTTAGGACTGTTTTACACATCATCTGTACGGTGACCCTTACATACAGATCGTCATCTGAACATGGGCCTATATCTGGAGGCATGTCTATATTGGGCAACATTCCAATGTAGATGACTTTCTGCACTATGTACATGTGAATAGATACTTTATGTGCTGAGCATGGGAATGCCTTCTCTCAACAATTCATGATCAAGAGGATATATCATGATGTAAAGTGTTGTAAGATTGATGCAATTTTCCACTCCGCTTCAGTTCCAGCCCATCACAGTGTAAAGAATCTGATTCAAAAAATATTGTTATTATTATTCTGACTTCATGTTTTAGGGGGCAATTGTTATAGGTAAATTTGGGCACCATTCCCAATGACATGGTAAAACTGGACATCATACCCAGAACCAATGAAATAGGGTCTATCATCACCTATCATTTCAGTTTCTACATGCCCTAAAACAAAGAACAAGAACAAATAATCCATGACTTCCATTGCAAGGTTTCCAAGATTTGAAGTACATGTTATATCACATGTGAGCTCACCAATGTAGCCTCTCAAGGGAATAATTGCTTTGCATATGCAGTTACCTCCATTCAAGGGTGCTCTGCAAAGCACTTCCTGACATTCAAGAGTGCGTTGGTCAATTGGGAGAAAAATTCTCATTGTTCTGGAATCTCCACATGGCCAATGCCTTCTAGAAGAGTCCATCTATGTCAAAATTCGAATCCATGTGTCCATATAACACCTCTAAGCTTGGGAAAATGTATTTCCTATTATCAGAAATTCATTGATTGAGAAACTACCTTCAACTGCTTTATAAATTAAGCACATATCCTAGTGCTTGAAAAGGAAGAAATTTGGTAAAGAAATGTTGTTGAATTCTCAAATGAGTATTTTATTTGAGTAATATGTTGTTGGAGAGATGTTAATTGTGATGAGGTTGGGATTATGTTGATATTCAACAAGATGATGAGCTTAGTTAAAAGATTCACCTTTACTAACTGGGCCAACAGGTTATTTTTGGCGCAAGTCTATTTTTAGACTATGTGATCATATTTTAAAAAAGTTGCACGATGCGTTTGTGGATGGTTGATCAAGTTGGAAAAATAGATGAAATTCTATTTTTAGAATATTAGGCGAAGTCTATTTATAGATCGTCGATCTAAAAATAGAAGTGTCGATTATTATTAGCTCTTAATAATAATCCGACAATAAACAACAACTTATTCTCTTAGAGCACTTAATTTCAATGCACAGATTTGGAAAATTAGTGGGCTGAGGGAATTACGCAATTCCCAAGGGAAACTAGTGGTTCATGCATGGAGGACTCAATTAGAACTGAAGTGGCAAAGTTATGATAGAGTTGGAAGAGTAGTTCATGGAGTTGTATTCAGTTTAACTCAGTTAGACTCAGGTGAGCTAGTTGTATCTAGTCTAATTGAATGATACACTAGTGAGAGTGGAGTGAATTAATTAGTTAATTAATTCACAAATAATAACTCATTAATCAACTGAACAATACAACAGTTAACTACAATGCATGTCAGTTCCAGTGGAGACCCAGTGGAGAGATAGGTGAAAGGGCAAGATGGACTATCTGTTGTGACTATATTGATGCATTGATTGCATCACACACACATTGGAGTTGCCACTGAGGATTTCATAGTCAAGGCAAGAGAAATTCGAATTCATTCAGATCTATTCTTCAGCAAGGATTGCGCAGTGGAGGAAGGCTATAAGGAGGGAGAAAATTAGTGCATGGATTTGCAGATTTCATCTTGTTAGTGTGTGACGATTGTATTTTACTGAGAGCTTGATGTACTAAGATTTGTATGAGGATTGTTACATGATCTCCATGATACATAATATATGATAGTTGAGGTTTTCAGCTTCAGGCTTTCCCGTTAAACAACTGTGTTATGTGCGATTGTTTTTATTTATGCTTCACATGTGTCTGCAATTAATTTTCCGCAAAAGATTAACAGTGGAATGATTCTGTATTTTGCAAGAAGTTAAATATTGTGAGATCAGGGGAATCTGGATGTATGCATGCTTATTGTATACTAATTTCTACATGGTATCGAAGCATTGTTAATTCTTGAAGAATTACTGAGTTTGTGCTGGTGGAAAATTCGAATTTGCTACAGAAAATTCTTGGTGCAGAAGTTGAGTATACATTGAAATGTCTTTCAATGGGTTGTGATTAGAGTATGCCCTTGATGGGAGCTTGAATTACATAGCATGGAAGGATAGGATGGAGGCGGTGCTGGAGGATAATGGACTGAAGGATTTCATCGATAGCGATGTTCCTAAGCCGGGATCTAGCGATGATGCATTACTTGATGCATGGCAAAAGAAGATAGCAAAGACAAGAAGAATTCTATTGGAAGGTGTGAAGGACCATATTATGTCCAGCCTTCATGGGAAAGCCACTCCATTCTTAATGTGGAAGGCTTTGACGGATTTATTCCAAAGCAGAAGTGACCAGAGGAAGTTGGCGCTTAAAGACAAGCTCAGAAAAATAAAAATGGAGAAGGGTGACAATATTCAAAAATACCTCACGAGGTTTGTCCACTGCAAGGATGAACTGGGAAGTGTAGGGGTTACTGTTGATGATGAAGACTTGGTGACCTTGGCTCTCCTTGGGCTTCCGAAGAGTTGGCATAGCTACGAAGACTCTGTCAATGGACGGGAGAAACTGCAGGGATGGGAGCGACTTTGGTTGGATCTTGTGTAGGAGGAGATAAGGCAGGGTACCAGGGATATCTCTTCATCGAAGAATGAAGATGAAGAAAATTGCGCTTTGGCTACCAAAGCAAGGAAAGGGATGGGGAATAAATTTACTTCAAAATCTGATGTTAAAGGCAAGAAGCAGGATTTGTCCAAAGTGAAGTGTTTTCATTGTCACGAACATGGGCATTTCGCCACTAACTGCCCACAAAAGAAGAAGAACAAGAAGGCTGTTGGAGCTATAGCTGGAGAGGCCTTAGCCTCGCAATTTGAACTTGATTTCTCTTTTATCGCATGCTTGGTTTCAAGCACAATGGGATCAGTGTGGTATCTTGATAATGGTGTGTCTTTCCATATGACGGGAGACAAAGAGTTGTTTAGTGACTTGGAGGAGAAGGACCTCCAGATGCATATAGAGATGGGCGACGATGGTGGTATAGTGCAACTGGAATTGGGACCATTACCTTTGAGAGGGAGTCCAGTAATACATTCTTTTTGAAGGATGTTATGCATGTTCTAGGTCTGAAGAAGAACTTGGTCTCGGTCGCAATGTTGGAAGACAAAGGTTATGATGTTGTTTTTAGTAAGGGAAAATCCTTCCTTCAAAATAAAACAACGGGTCAAACCAAGAAGATAGGGGTTCGAATTAAGAATATCTACAAGCTGGAGGTAGATGGCTGCGCTGCAATGGTGGGCAAAGCAGAAGAAGTGGTGAGCCGGGATGAGGGCGAATTACGGCACAGGAGATTGGGCCATTTTCACCATAGCGCTTTGAAGATTTTGCAGCAGATTTCTACTAGACTTCCCAAGGGTACTATTGCACAGTCAGATTAGTGCAAGGGATGTACTATGGGTAAGTTTGTGAAGACCACATTTCATGAGAAGGAGAACCGTGCTTCGGTGATCCTGGAGAGAATTCACACAGACATGTGTGGACCTTTCTTGGTTGCTTAAACATCAAAACATAGGTATTATGTTATATTTGTTGATGACTATTCTCGTAGATGCTGGATCTTCTTCATGCAGAAGAAGAGTTAAACGTTCTCAAAGTTCTGTGAGTTCAAAGCATTGGTAGAGAAGGAGTCGGGGAAGCAAGTGAAAGCTCTATGGAGTGATAATGGTGGTGAATACATCTCAGGCGAATTCAAAGACTTTTGTAGCAAAGAAGGAATTCGAAGAGAACTCATAACACCTCATAACCCATGGAAGAATGGGGTCGCTGAGAGGAAGAACAAAAAAATCATGGGTGCTGCACGAGTGATGCTACATGACCAGGGCCTACCGATGCACTTATGGGCAGAAGCATGCAACACTGCGGTTTGTGTGCAAAACCGTTGTCCTCATAGAGTACTTGGCATGAGTACACCTGAATAATATTTTACTGGTAAGAAGCCTAATGTTTCTCATTTGAATATTTTTGGCTCATCTGTTTACATTCGTGTGACAAAGGATGCTAGGAAGAAGTTGGAGCTGACTGCAGAAGTTTGGATATTTGTGGGGTTCACAGAAACACCCCATAATTATCATGTGTATTTTCCAGACAGTCGGATGACTGTGGTGCAACGGGATATAAAATTCAATGAGGTGAAATCCATGAAGTTGTCGCTTGAGAGGGAGCTACACTTGCATGCAGAGGAGGAACTTATTTTTCCCAAAGATGAGCCTCTAGATGTGGATCAACCACAGGAGGAGATTCATGGAGTGGAGGAGTCCACTCATGCAGAACCAAACATCAGACAAGGTAGAAAGCGTACCACAAAAGCTAAGAGATTGAAGCTTGATGCGGCACATAATATAGGAGTCCCTATATCACAATGAAGATAGAGACAGTCACCTGACCGATTTACTGGATACATGGCTCTTATGAGCAAGTGTATCGTGACAGAGCCATCTTATTTTGAAGAAGCAGTGTAGGAGCCCACATGGGTAGATGCCATGGTGGAGAAGTATGACTTAATTGTCAGAAACAATGCTTGGGAGATTATTCCAAGGCCGTTGGGAAAATCAGCTTGTAAGATCAAGATGACCTACGGCTCAAGGTAAAACAAGCCGCCGATGGGAGTGTCGAGAAGTATAAGGCAAGATTTTTGCCCGGGGTTTGGCGCAGATCGCAGGGGATTGACTATGAAGAAACCTTGCACTGGCCACACGATACTATCTTTCCATACGGACCATCCTGATCTCTCAACTAGAGAAGTTGGCACATTCATCGATGAATGTGAAGACTGTGTTCCTTAATTGGATCATTGAGGAAGAGGTGTACATTGAGAAACCTAAAGGATTTGAGATCTTCAGCAGCGAGTCACATGTGTGCTGACTCAAAAGAGCACTGTATGGGCTGAAGCGAGCACCACGTGCTTGGTACACACGGATCGACAACTATTTCACTGGACTTGGCTTCACCAAGAGTGAGGCAGATGCAAACCTATACCAAATTGTGGTGGAGGGTAAGCTTTTAATAATTATTCTTTATGTTGATGATTTAATACTAACGGGTGATGAGCAGTTGATACACTCATGCAAGGCAGATCTTGCAAAGGAGTTTGAGATGAAGGATTTGGGCCTCCTTCATTATTTCCTTGGATTGGAAATATGGCAGCGGGAAGGTGAACTATTTGTATCTCAAGACAAGTATGCCCTGGAGATACTGGAGAAGTTTCACATGTAAGGCTGCAAGCTTATCGACACTCCTCTTCAAGGAAATTGGAGGGAAAGAGGATGTTACATCAAGAGAGGTGGTGGATGCCATCACATTTCATCACAGGGTTCGCCATGTATTTAGTCAATACAAGACCGGACATATGCTATGTGTGAACCAGCCACAAGCGAGTAATTGCTTCACGTGCTCTTTGGAAGGCAAAGTACATGTTCCGAGATATCTCAAAGGCACATCCGAGCATGGAGTCAGGTACAAATAGATGATGAGTTGAAGTTGTATGGTTTCATGGATGCATTGCAGGGAAGCCCGTACGTAAAAGAGCACATCGTAGAGGGATTTTCAAGATCTGATTCATCATAGCTTTCTTGGTACAAATAGAAACAAAGATCCGTGGCACTCAGTTCAGTGGAAGCAGAATACATGGCAGCAAGTCAAGCTGCATGTGAGGCTATCTGGATGAGGAAGATCCTGGTTGGTTTGTTCGGTTCAAATTTAGATCCTACAGTGATACATTGTGATAATCAGAGTTGCATTAAACTCTCGGTTAATCCTGTGTTTCATGATAGATCTAAACATATTGATATCCGGTATCATCATATTAGATATTTTGTGCAACAGAAGATCATTTTGCTTCAGTAAATTCCTTCGGAGGATCAGGATGCAGATATTATGATGAAGGCGCTCACTAAGAGAAAATTCGAATACCATAGAGGTAGGATTAGGGTGAAGGATAATCCCTATCTTGTCTAGAGGGAGTGTTGAGATTCAACAAGATGATGAGCTTAGTGAAAAGAGTTGCCTTCACTAAGTGGGCCCGTAGGCTATTTTGGCGCAAGTCTATTTTTAGACTATGTCTATTTTTAGACTATGTCTATTTTTAGACATGGTGATCATATTTTAGAAGTTGCACGATGCTATTTGTGGATGGTTGATCAAGTTGGAAAAATGGATGAAATTATATTTTTAGAATATTGGGCGAAGTCTGTTTATAGATCATCGATCTAAAAATAGAAGTGTCAATTATTATTAGTTCTTAATAATAATTCGACAATAAAAAACAACTTATTCTCTTGGAGCACTTAATTTCAGTGCACAGATTTTGAAATTAGTGGGCTGAGGGAAGTACGCAATTCCCAAGGGCAACTGGTGGTTCATGCATGGAGGACTCAGTTAGAACTGAAGTGGCAAAGTTATGACAGAGTTGGAAGAGTAGTTCATGGAGTCATATTCAGTTTAACTTAGTTAGACTCAGTTGAGCTAGTAGTATCTAGTCTAACTGAATGATACACTAGTGAGAGTGGAGTGAATTAATTAGTTAATTAATTCACAAATAATAACTCATTAATCAAATGAACAATACAACAGTTAACTACAGTGCATGTCAGTTCCAGTGGAGACCCAGTGGAGAGATAGCTGAAAGGGAAATATGGACTATCTGTTGTGACTATAGTGATGCATTGATTGCATCAAACACACATTGGAGTTTCTAATGAGGATTGCACAATCAAGGCAAGAAAAATTCGAATTCATTCAGAGCTATTCTTCTGCAGGGATTGCGCAGTGGAGGCAGGCTATCAGGAGGGCAAAAATCAGTGCATGGATTTGCAGATTTGATCTTGTTAGTGTGTGACGATTGTATTGTACTGAGAGCTTGATTTACTAAGCTTTGAATGAGGATTGTTACATGATCTACATGATACATAATATATGATAGTTGGGGTTTTCAGCTTCAGGATTTCCCATTAAACAACTATGTTATGTGCGATTGTTTTTATTTATGCTTCACATGTGTCTGCAATTAATTTTCCGCAAAAGATTAACAGTGGAATGATTCTGTATTTTGCAAGAAGTTAAATATTGTGAGATCAGGGGAATCTGGATGTATGCATGCTTAGTGTATACTAATTTCTACAGATGATGCTGGAGTTGGTGACATCAAATCAATCCCTGGTTGTAACCTCCCCCTTCTATCCATTAATAAAGATTGTTGCTCATTTTCCCACATATGTATCTGTATATGTTTCTATCTCTCATATCATGGATTCTTAGCTAATATATATGTTTCATGTTTCATTGATTTAACTGATTAAGTTAAATAACCATATTTATATTGCAATATCTTTGCTGTTTAGTGTTCATACTTGCGGGAACTAGTCTAGCGATCAAAGTTGGATTGGAAGCTACAACAAGAGCGACAAAAGGAGAATAGGAAGTGCTTGGATCCCAAGTAGGTTTCTCCATCTTTTTGTGTGTCTATTTACTCTTAGGTAAAGTGTCTGCAAATTCTTTTATTTTTTGTTCTAAATTCATAACACCACATTTAGGGAATGTGTTTTATCCGTAATTCATAATTCCTCATAATAGGGACTGCCTCAAGGACCAATGGCATCTATAGGTAGGCGCGCACCATATCCAAGTCCTTTGGTTCTTTTACAGAGGGTATGTGTGGCTTAACATACTTTGGGAGCCACAAGATGGGCTCGATAAAGAGCACATCCTCCTTAGTTGCAGTCATAGATCTCTTTGTCGGATCACCCATAAGAGATCTGTCCTTCGACACCTGACGCGGAAATGAGATCTGCCTGGGGGATGTCTGCGACTTAGACGTTGATCCCTTAGTGACCTTGGCCTTCCCATTGGTAGAAGTTGATATGAATTCAGTGATAACTTCGTGAAATTCTTCAGATCTGTGCTCGGTAGACGTCGTGATCGACACATATAGCTCTTCAGACTACACAATCTCAGCAGCGGGGTTGGTGGCCGTAATTATTGGCTTGAATATAAACTCATGATTACTTACTTTAGGCTCAAGAGTCTCACAGGCAGACATACAAGGCACACTAATAATCTCAGGGCATAATTTACTCGAACAACAAAAGAACAGAATTCGACTTGCTTCCTCATTTTTATAGGCGATCCATGGTAAAAATGTCTATAACTTCATTAATGGTACCTTATACCCATAAAAATAGTCAAAAATCTCGTAACATATTATCATTAATTACAGAAAATTTGCTCCATCCAATGGTAAAATCATTTTTTCACCTAGAGTTACTGTTCCAACGGCTAGTTTTCCCATCGCTCATAACCTCTGCGCTCGTGTGGCACCTGCCTGTGCATGCTCTCCACGCAACGTACAAACAAGTGGATTCATTTTCTCTGGCCATATATTCATTTTATAAGCACATGGTTATCCCTATATGGCTTCAATTGGCTTTCGTTGACGTACCCTGGCAGACTCTCACCGCACAACATGGCCAAGCGCACCACACCTCCATTAGTGAACTCCTTCACAATATACAGCCCCAACCAATGCTTTGTAAACTTCCTTGGGTGGAACACAAACTGAATTTCGTACAATAAAACTATATATTCTTCTTTTAATTCCTTCTTCTAGATGTGCCTATCATGTCAGGCTGTCTCGCATGCCTTCTAGACTTGCTGATGAAATTTGGCAATAAACCGATCCTCCTCTAACACAACCAATTGTGACAGACATTCCTCCATGATGTCTAGTTCAACCATATTCGTTAGTGTTGCAATGCACAGGCTTGGAACGATGTATTCCATTGGCATGACATCTTCTTGGCCATAATCCAACTTGAATTGTGTTTTTCCAATCAAATTCTTGCATGTGGTATGATAAGCCCATAAGACAACAGGTACGTGCACGTCCCAATCGTTCCGGTTTGCATTGAAGATATTTGTAAGCGTATTCTCGAGGATATTGTTAAAGGATTCTATTGCACCATTTTCCTGAGGGTGATAGGGAGTACTCTTCTGGTGATGCATCTTGAATTCTTCTGTCAGAGATTCAATAGTCTCATTAACAAAGTGTGTACCTCGATCACTCATCAATATCTTTGGGTACCCAAATATAGTCAAGATATTTTCATAAATAAATTACGTAGCAATGTCTGCAGTAGAATCTTTTACTGGCTTAGCTTCTGCCCATCTGGTTACGTAGTATGTTTCAATGATGATGTAGCACGCGCAAGTATTTTTTCCAGGAGGATTAATAGGTCCAACAAAGTCTATGGCCCATTTATCAAAAGCTTGCAGAACCATCTACCGCTACAATGGCACCTCATCTCTATGCGATGGCATCCTTGTTCTTTGGCATGCATCACAAGCTTGACAATATGCATGTGCATCGTTGTGTAGTGTGGGCCACCATAATCCAGCACGTAGAACCTTTTATGCAGTGGATTTTCCTGCATAGTGGCCTCCTGCTACTCCCCCATGAGCTTCAGCTAAGATGTCTTGTCTTTGATATTCTAAGACATACCTTCTTAAAACTTAGTCTGCACCCAATTTATATAGTTCACCAGCAATCAATGTAAATCCAGTTGCTTGCGCAACCAACTCCTTTTGTTGCACCAAATATTCAACATGCACATTACTCGTAGTTAGAAAGTGAATGATATCTTAAAAGTGTTCATCGACCAATTTAATGGAAAAGAGTTGTGCGTCTGGTAATCTGTCCCCCAGACTGGTCGGTTCTTCCCCATTCTCAATTTGTGATAAGTGATCAGGTCCAGCATTCAATCTACTAGGCTCAAAAATTATTTCTAAATCATATTCTTGGAATAACAGTAGCCATATACAAATATTTTCCCCCAACACAGGCTTTTTGACCAGGTACTTCAAAGCAGAGTGGTCAGTGAACATCTTGAAGTGCCCTCCTAGCAAATAATGCCTATATTTCGATAGAGCGTAGACCATAGAAAAACCTTCCCTCTCTATGGTCGAATAGTTGCGCTCTGCATTGGAGAGATTTCTACTTGCAAAGGAAATGGGGTGATCAATATGTCCTCCTCCTGATTTCACTAAGATAGCCCCAATTGCAATGCCGAAGGCATCAACATGCACATGGAAGACCTTGGGCCAGTCAGGGAATACTAAAATCAACGTAGTAATCATCTTTTCCTTGAGCAGCTCAAAGCTCCTTTGGCAGTCTTCATCCGAACAAAATGACACATCTTTCTTTAGAAAATTTTCCATGGGTGTAGTGATCAGTGTATAGCCTTGAATGAATTTTCTATAATACCTTGTGTGTCTCAGAATAGAGTGCAGTTGTTTTACATTGACAAGAACCTCTAAATTGATAATAACTGCAACCTTGTTTGGATCTACCATCAAACCTTGCTAACAAAAAATATGCCCCAAAAAGATCCCAAAAGGAACATAGAATATACACTTCTTCAACTTAAGGGAGATCTGATGCTTTCTGCAAGTGTCGAGCATCATGCGCAGATTGGAAACATGCTTCTTCAGCAGTCGAAACGCAGTACAATAATCAAAGTACACCTCCATAAACTTGTGCATGAACTCCTGGAATACAACTACTACTACGCTCGAGAATATAACAGGTGCATTCTTCAATCCAAAGGGCATGACTGTGTATTGGAAGGATCCCCTTTCTGTTGCAAAAGTGGTCTTACTTTGGTCTTTTGGCACAATCCTGATTTGATGATACCTCGAAACTCCATCAGTGAAAGAGTAGGCCTCTTTCCCTCCAACATTGTTCAATATCTCATCTGAAAATGGGGTAGGGAAGGGATCATGTACGCATGCATCATTCATCTTGCGCAGGTTCACACAAATCCTTATTTCTCCCTTAGTCTTCTTTTCCTGAACAACCATCGGGCTTACCCAATCAGACTCTTTCACGGGCTCAATGATTCCCGCATCAACCATCTTCTCCAATTCTTCCTCCACTTTATGCTTATAATTTGTATTTAACTGGCATGGTTGCTACTTGATGGGGCATGCATCTAGTTTAAGAGTGATTTTCATAACTCCCAAGTATCATACAATTCATTTTAGCTTAGAAAATTGTGTGGGGAATAGATATTGATATTCTATCAACAACACCGCAACCTTTCCCACTGTGTCATCATCCCAATAATCTCCTATTTTGGCCAACTTGAGTTGTTCCTCCGTCCCAATGTATAATTTCTTAATTTTTAAGGGCTTAGTCACATCTATCATTCCTAACAAGGGGCCTTCAATTGCGTGCTCCCCCTCAGACTCTAGGATATTGACATTTCTTATATATTCATCGTTATCTTCTACTAACATCTTTCTGCAGTTGGCAATATCCTGCATCTACGGATCCCATGCTGGCGCAACACATTCTATCCGAGGCTGGGAATCATCAAAGAAAACTGCCTCAATATCCTGCAACGCTTCATCCAATCCCTCTGATCCACTGTCCAGGCTGAAGATTAACAAAAATCTTTCACTCATTGTAACTCAATTGAGAGTTCCTCAACGCAACTTTGTCTCCAAATACCAAGCAGTAGGGATTGGTCCCAACATATGGATAAACATGTGAACCCATTCGGCCTTGGGTTTCTTATCCTAGACCCCCATCAATGTAGCCAGGTGTTTGCACAGATCACCCCGGCCACAAAAAAACCTCAGTTGGTCGGGCAGTGGGCTTCTCAAAGCGCAACCGCATCATTCTGTTGCATTCCTCCCAATCTTCAAAGTTCCCTTTGTGCATATCCCACCAACGTGCTGGAGTTGCGCGCATGGAAATATCGAGTGCCTAGAACCTTCTCTCTTCAGGGACATACTTTTCCATTTTATCCAAAAATAATCAACATTACAAGAACCATTAAAATAGGGAAATTATTGCACCTCTGAGGAGATGCAACATAAATTTTTAGTGACTCTGAGGCAGCGCAGTGCAGAAACATCATGCAGGTGATTATGCCAGTTTTCCATTTCCTCATCTGAATCAGAGAAGCATGAGCTATCCTTTTCCCAATCCAACATCCCATCAGTAGTTGGGTTGATCCAATCATCATCTCGTGCGGTTAAATCGTAGATGTGGTCTACATCACCTTCTGCATGCACTGGTTCTGTATATCTCTCTCCTTCTGCAGGATCCAAAGGTAGTATAACTCGAGTACCATAATTTTCAAAGGCCATACTCCTACACTTCAATTTGACGATTCCCCCATGCCGATATCCCAATCCAGTCCTAGCAGTGCAAGGTAGGGGTCTGTATCATCAGCAATTTGTAATACTTCAAAGTTTGCACGTACATTGTGTTGAGCTCCAAGAATGTTCTTTCTTCCACCACATTCCACTCCATTTCTTTTGTCCATTGTTAATCTCAGGCTCAAATGATCAATAGAATTAGTTAAAATTGCTTTGAGAATGAATATCATGACTAACTTGCTATGTTTTTATGATTTTGTCATTGTAGTACTTTTTGAACTAAATCTAGCTACAGAATGCAGACATTCTGTAGCTAGTTTCCAATTCTGCAGCCATCTTCATGTCTACACAGGTTCCAGGTGTCATTTCAGAGAAAATCACATATGGTCGTATTCCACATCATCTCCTTATCATTTGTTTCTCTCCACGAAGTTTGAACGGAATCCTGTGGGCGGTTATGCACATGGGAACTTAAATTAGGAGGTAGATTCCTAACAGGATAAGGACAGTCCAGATGTCCTTAACCATATTACGAAGACCGCCGTCAGAGTTCTAGTTCGATTCTAATTAAGAAAGACAATTATTCCTATGTTATCTCAGATACGGTTATGTAATTTTGTTATAAATATGCTCGGGAAACCGAGGGACAAGGTTAGATTTTATGGTTGATTTCTAGATTTCAGAAGTCCGAAAACACTCTGTTTTGAAGTTATTTCTCTTTAATGAAAGAAGCATCATTTCCCTGAAAGCGCTGAATCAATCTTGAAGTAGATTTCGTGCTACTCTGGTGGTAGAGGGCCCCTGCCTCCTGAGCAGCCTTGTTTATACGTTTTAGATAAGTATTTTAGTCTCGTTTTCATTTCTAGTTTAGGCAAGTTTCTGAAGTTTATGTTCATACTTGTTTACATTAATTATCACAGCTAGAATTAATCTAATAATATCTTCCAAAATATCATTACGATAAATGAGGCATAGCTGTGGTATTGTAGGTTTTAGTTTCATTTCATTTTGTTAATTATCACAGTTAGACTTACTCTAAGAAACTCTTACAAAATATCATCATGATGAATAAGGCATAACTCTGGTATTGTAGGTTTTAGTTGCTTTTTTTCACTAAGTGTCACAACCGGTCTTACTCTTACAAACTCTTCCAAAACATCATGAACACTGAATAAGAAATAGCTGTGGTGTCTTAGATTCTAGTTGTATTTGCTTTCAGTTTTATGTTTATGTTCAATTGCATTGAATAATACAACCATATTTGTTTTCACAAACTCTTCCAAAATATCATTCATATTGAACAAGATGGGCTGTAGAATTCCTTAGGATAGTTGCATGTTAATTTAGTTACAGCACTCTGGAGGTAGACTGCATTTAGTTCAGCTCTGTCATTTCATTTCAAGTTTGATAATGGCTTTTTAGTTTAACGCTATTCACTGAACTTCAAGTAGACTAGTAACACTTTAGTTTAGTCTTAGCTCACTGTATTAACATTCCAAGTTTAGTTGCTATCCATTGCATTTTAAATTGTATTAGTTGTTAAATTTAAATACCACGGTCTTCATTATTTACAAAACTTCTTTTGTTCCAAACTCATATTAATACATAATCATTTGGACAGAAGCTAGTATCAGTCTAAGACCTGGAGTAGTTTGCAACCTTTTTACCATTTCACAAACAAGACTTTTCTCAAAGACTATTCTAAAAAAAAAAATCTATAACTTTTGAGTGAGGCCTAGTGGTGTTAAATTAAGTTGCAGAACAGAATTAGAAGCTAGTTTAGAGTAGAAATCTTATTATGCTACAAATGTTCTTTTCCAAATATGTTCCAATAAACCTTTAAACAATGGATGAGATGTTGTAACATTGTAAGTTGATTGTTTGATTGTTTAGTTAGGAGAACTTCATTCACACTTAACTTGTCCATTTCTCAAGCTCTTCCAACCCATATTTAATGAATGAATTGGATAAGTTTAAGCTCATGTTGTGATTTATTTCCTTGAAGTCATTATCAAGCTTTGCATTTGTTGTTCGCCAGCCATAGTCTAGGCTTTGTTCTGTTTTAGTATTTGCATTTGTTATTTGCCATCCATAGTTTAGGCCAATAGCTTCTTTTCACCAGTATTTTCCCTTTTCAAACATAAAAAAATAAAACCAAAAACATCAGAAAACACTAAATACAACGTAGTGAGAAACAAATACCTAGGCACATATAGTGCACCACACTTCAGCAGTTTACCAACCCTGGTTGACAATTAAGTGAACTCAATTTAGGAACACTAGGTTGAGCACAAACACCTTGACTCTAGAAATATCTACCATTACCTGTGGGAGTCTTCAAAATGGAATAATCTTCTATTGATTGGGCACGTGCAGTTGAATGTTGGACCATTCCAACTTTGGTCCGCCCATCGTTTTCCAAATCTTCTTAGGTAGAACGTTTGCGTCGGATCCTAAGTCCAGAATGACTTGATCCATCTCATATTCCCCAATCCATATGGTCATGTGCATCTCTTGACCAATTCTCTTCTTATTATTGTAGATCTTGTTTATAGCCTTGTTCTCGTTTTGAGGCAATTCTTTATCTGCACGACCATCTATCAGAGCTTGAAGGTTGTATATTTCTTTCTGGTTACACAATGTCTTGATGCACACTTGCAATAAGGGTTTGACTTCGTCATCGATCTTTTATTTTGTGATTGACTTGGATGTGGAAGCACCTGCAACATCAAAATCATTTCTAGCTTCTACAAAAGTATCCTTCTCCCTCTGCAGGTTGAATCCTTCCTTATTTTCAGAAGCCTTCCTGATCTAGGGTTCTGCATCAACCTTCTTTCCCTCATCTTCTCCAGCGGCAACACCACTTCGTGTAACTATGTTTACACTTGGATCCTCTTCCCATAGCTTAGCTTTAACCATTTGTATATTTTGCGTAAGCGTCTACGGTTTCTTCTCCTACATTCTAGCAATCAAAATAGGACAATCTTCAATAACATGACCAAAATTTCTAAAATACTTACAAGACTAACGTACAGGGTTCAAACAATCACACACAAAGTGCCAAACATCTCCACAGTTGTAGAAGATCAGTTGTCCTCTCTCGTGGCCTGCACCTCCACCTCTCCCTCCTCCCCTTCCTCTGGCTAGAGATCCACCACGCCCAGAGGGGGACGCTGGTGAGGATGGGTTGGCTTGCACTCTATAGAGGTTGGCATTGTCTATCATCAAATTGAATGCGCGGCAGTGGTGCTCATCATGGCTAGCGGAAGAGAAAAACCTACACCATTGTTGCTTTAGTTCTGGTACATAACTTCCTAATCGAGGGAAATGGTTTGTATCGTTTTGACCAGCCACTTGAAATTCAGTGCCCCACAACGTGGGAGTACCGTTCGGTCCTGCAACATCCCTGGGTCGCAACGGATTTGGCCCTCTCGCTTGCATGTAATCCTGAAGCACGGGACACTGATCTTTTGTGTGATCGGAGCTTTTACAGCGTATACACCATACCTTTGCGCAAGCCTCTTTCCCCCTATCCTTGCACAAGTCTTGAATTTCCAAATGCATCGCTTATAACTGATTTTGGATTTGTAGAGTGCCAAATGGGTCATCAATTCTAGGCGCGACTTCCATCTTCATGGAAACTTCAAGAGCTTCAGCCTGAGAATCAAATTTTTGTTTATTTAGGGGGGCTCGCAGATGTGGCAGGAGCATGGAAATAAACCATTATTTATGTTTCTTATCATCGTATATAAATCCTCCATCGCTAATAGTGCACTTCAATCGTTGATCTGCCTCCCAGACATATTGGTTTGGCTCTTTTCGGATTTATTTTAGCTCTATTACACATTGAGAGTAGGACTTTGGTTTTCTGAATTGTTGCTTCAAATATTTCTTGATCTCATCAACAGGAGGGTCAACGTTCTGAGCCAGACATCCCATAAACCAATCCAGTGTGCGACCCTCAAATGCCATAGCTAGTTGTGACCTCTTTACAACATCGGTGTTGACATTTTGCGCAGTCCATTTTGCATCTGCAACAAACCATAATCTATCCATGTCTTCAACTGCCACACCCTTGAAGGTGGGTAGCTTCATATGTGCAGCCATATCGCCTCCTGGTGGTAGTGGAGGTGGACTAGGAGATGACCTACCCTTGCGCGAGTTCGACTGTGCGGTGGATGTAGGGTTACCTCCCGCATGCATAGCTTCACCACTCTCTGTATCACTATCAGGTGGGTTCCTCAAAGGGTTGTATACCGATCTATCACCTCTTTGGTTGACCCAAAAGTACTTCCCACTGCGCATAGTGCTTTCCAACTCGTTTGGGGTCATTCACTCAGTGTGACTACATAGAACACCCTTTTCGCACAATAACATCTTACCTCTTGGTCCTTTGAAGAACCTCCTTTCCACTTCA
The DNA here is from genome assembly GCA_034641835.2 of Pinus albicaulis. Taxonomy (NCBI): domain Eukaryota; kingdom Viridiplantae; phylum Streptophyta; class Pinopsida; order Pinales; family Pinaceae; genus Pinus; species Pinus albicaulis. Next base: position 1,699,918,569 of record CM076580.1, on the reverse strand, counting down.
GAATATGACACAAACTGATCAACCACAAAATTTGTCACAAATCCACCCATAACGTTGTCAACCCAATGGTATACTGTGTGAGTGATGGTGTTATCAGTCCTTTCTAATTGTTGGATCAAATAAGCGTCCACCGAGTGATTTTATCGTCCTTCCAACAGGTTTGGAACTCAACTAAACTTGATAACCACTCATGTAATTCATTTGCAAATGTCACAAAGAAGATTTTGTGGACCTCTGTGAAAATGTACCTATGTTCTCACTCTTCAGTAGAAAATTTATCACTTCTATTCTCCTTGATGGTGAATTCACGTATCTTTTGCTCAAACCAGTCTTCTAATTTAGTCTTTGATGGATGCCACAACATTTAATCTCTCTCAAAATGATCTCGGTCCTGAAAACATAACAATTTTTTAGCTTGAGGGGTCCTGACCTAGGTTTAGAGTTAGCACGTAACCAACAAAACCCTCTTACTACTGGCCCTTTCGGCAATGACCTACTTGCGTAGGCCAAAGTCTCACTCGAATCAGTATGGGGGGGGGGGGGGGGTGCTGGAGCAAGGTTTCCAAATCCCGAGAGAGAATTAAATGAAGTGGGCATCCACAGATCTATCTTATTAAACAGACTGTCTGCGTACCAGAAACCCTAACTAGGAACCCTAGGTCGACTAGCACAGGTTAGCCCTGCGCGCGCGCACAGACAATAGATTTGGAGTCCCCTTTAACTATTCTAACAATGTAATATTCAACCTTTAAAGTGGCATATCTATGCAATTATCTTACGCATCAGAAATATAAATAGGTACGCAAACCGATATTACTACAGATAACATAAATCATACATAGAAAACATAAATCATACGCATAAGTGAATCACGGATGCATTAAGTACACATAATTTCCAAAACAATAATTTATTAATCTCTCTTCATAGAAACCATTACAATTCACCAGATCTACCCACGCACACAACTAGCAGAGTTCGCACACAACCGAATAATGTCTCCGTGCACACATCTAGCAGGAGCCTTTTAGACACAAACGATACTATAGATTCACTTCACAGCTCTATCATCAATCTCTCATCATTCATGTATCAATTATATCCCTATTCGACTCAATCTATACTTCTATTTATACCTTTGATTGCGCTCATACTATGGTCCTCAAACTGTGGTTTGAGACCCCTTATTTACCCATTAACCCATTACAACTCATGAAGGCACTTTGACCGGCCCCAAATCCCCTTGACTCTTCCTTGTGTAGCGCGCACGACCCAAAACTAACAAAAATACTAATATTTGTCCCAAAATTGTGGTCCTAAGGGACCCTGCTCCAACAATTGGAATACATGATATGAAAGGTGATCTCGATACTTGCATGCATCATATCTATATTGAAGAAAATTCTAGACCACTTAGACAACCCCAAAGGAGGATGAATCCAAACTTAAGGGAAATTGTTAAAGAAGAATTGCAAAAATTGTTAAATGTGAATTCCATTTATCCTATATCTGATAGTCAATGGGTCTCACCATTAGTAATTGTTCCAAAAAATAATGGAAAATGGAGAGTATGCATTGATTACAGAGAACCTAATAAAGATACCATAAAAGATCAAGTTCTTGATATATTGGCAAGGAAGAAGTATGCATTTTATAGATCAAGTTATTGATATATTGGCAGGGAAGAAGTATTTTTCATTCTTGGATGGTTTTAGTGGATATAATCAAATCCAAGTAGCTCCAAAATGTCAAGATAAAACAAATTTTACCTGTCCTTGGGGAAATTATGCTTATCGAGTACTTCCTTTTGGGTTATGTAATGCACCTGCAACATTCCAAAGGGAAATTCTAGGTATTTTCTGTGATCTAATTCATGATTGTGTGGAAGTATACATGGATGATTTTAGTGTCTATGGAAACTCTTTTGAAGAATCTCCTAAAATTTTGGAAAAATTTCTCATTAAGTGTAAAGAAACAAAGCTCTCATTAAGCCATGATTTTTTTTTATGATGTTTACTGAGGGAATTGTTTTAGGCCACCATATTTTAGCGGATGGAATTAAGGTGGATGTATCTAAAGTAGAAGTCATTTATAGTTGTCAATTCCTACTTGTCAAAAGGATGTTAAAAGTATTCTTGAATTTACTAGTTACTACAAAATATTTATAGAAAACTTTACAAATATTTCCTCTCCACTTTTTAAATTACTTACAAAATATTGTGAGTTCACTTGGAATTCTGATTTCCAGAAAAATTTTGAAACATTAAAAGAAAATATTTCCAAAGCAGCCATCTTGAGAGGACCAAATCGGAAATTACCCTTTTACATCTCAACTGATACCTCAGATAAAAATTTGGGAGTTGTGTTAGGAAAAAAAGACTTGACTCCTTATGCCATTTAATACACATGTAAAAATTTGACTCCCGTAAAGTTAAATTATATCGTCACTAAAAAGGAGTTTTTAGAGGTTGTACATGCCATAAACAAATTCAGATATTATATCACTGGTTATGAAACCTTTATTCGCACAGATCAATTTGCGATTAGATATATAATGAATAAATAAATTACAAATGGTATAATTACAAGATGGTTACTATTGTTGTAAGAATTCAATATTTATTTTTTGGATAGACTTGGAAAACAAAACACAATTGTTGATTTCTTATCTAGAATCCAAAATGATAATAATGATACTCCTGTAGAGGATAATTTTCCTAATGAATATATTTTTGCAGTATCTATTAAATCTCCTTGATTTGCAAATATTTCTAATTATTTGGCTACGTGGAAGTTACCATCATATTTATCTCCTCGTGAAAAAAATAAGGTAGTTTAAACTAGTGTATCTTACTCATGGATAAATGAAGAATTGTACAAAACAAGTCCTGGCCTAATCATTTGGAGATGTGTTAGAGAAGATGAAGTACCAGAAATATTGAAAGATTTTCATGATGAACCATGTGGAGGATATTTTGTTGATAAAATAAATTTTTACAAAGTCCTTCTCTTTGGATATTATTATCCTTCTCTTTTTAAGGATGCCAAAGAACATGTTAAGATATGTGATAGTTGTCAAAGAATGAGGAAACTTGTTCCTTTGGATGAAATGCCTCTACAACCTCAGGTGCTCATTGAACGTTTTGAGAAATGAGCTTTGCATTTTTTTGGTCCAATTAATCCACCATCAAGACAAAAAATGTACATTCTTGTTTGCCCTTATTTTGTTACAAAATGGATAGAAGCTAAAACACTACCTTTTGCTACCAAAAATGTTGTATTTTCATTTATTTTGAGGATATTTTTACTCGTTTTGGTGTCCTAAGGGAAATTATGATAGATCAAGGTACTCAATTTACATCCAAGTTGGCACATAAGACAATGGAGGAATATAAAATCAAACATCAGAAGTCAACTTCATATCATCCACAAGCAAATGGACTGGTGGAATCCACCAATAAAGTAATTGAAGCAATTATTACCAAGATTGTGCATCTACATAGTAGAGATTAGGTGGAAAATATTCCATAAGCATTGTGGGCATATCGTACCACATGGAGAAAATCCACAGGACATACTCCTTATGAACTTGTTTATGGGAAGTAAGTCTTATTTCATATTGAGTTCCAGATAAAGACTTTCAGGACAACAATCAAATTAAGTCTTGATCTATCTGAAGCACAAAAACAAAGGATGGAGCAACTAATTGAAATTTATGAGATGAAACATGATTCTATTCAAAGAACTAACATAGTTCAAAAACAAAGATACGGATGGCATGACAAGTTCATAAAAGAAATTAAATTTCAGCCAAGAGATTGGGAATTTCTTTTTGACTCAAAGTTTAAAGATTTTCAAGGGAAATTTCAAACTCATTGGCTTGGGACTTATGAGATTGAAATTGTCTTTGATAATGGTGCAGTCATAATTAAAACCATTGATGAAGAAAGCATGACATTCCTTGTAAATGGTCATCGATTGAGAATTTATCGCAAACCATTAACAAGGAAGGAGTTTGTTAAAAATATGCAAGACAATATTGATTTGAAGGTGGTTAGGAAGGATTCTCCTTCCTCTCCAACTTAACTTGTAAAAGCCTTTTTGTTTTCTAAAAAAAAATGAAAATAATAATAATAATTGTATAAACATGAAAACCAACATTGTAGTCATGTTTATACAAAAAATTAGGATGAAAACCGAGCACTCTGGGCACCCTAGATTTTCTTTTTAATCCTTATTCTAGTCCCAGTTGAAGATTCAAGCACCATAAGAAATATGATCAAGCTTACAACTAAATGCATCTAAGGAAAACCTACAAAATACCAATCAAAACATTATAATCATGAATCTAAAGGTGTGTAAATGTTAAATTAAATAATAAAGCTAAGAAAACATTAGATTATGGAATAAAAGTAGACGTTTCTATCGCCATTTAAAATAATCATTACTATTCTTCTGACTTCGAACTTAACCATAAATACTATGTCTTGTCAACAAAGTCGGCCATAAGCCCATCATAATTCAAAATTCACTATTGCATAGCTACTCCATTCCATAAACCTTGTTCCATTGACAATTCCGCCCTCATTCATACTCTATTTTACCGAAACTCTTTTCACTCCGTAAACCTTGTTCATTGGTAATTCCACTCTCATTTATACTCTATTTCTCAAAGCCATTTTCACTCCATAAACCTATCAAAGGAAGAAATTAAGGGTGAAAAATTATACAACATGGGGGTTATTGTGAGGACAAAGCCGGATGGGAAGAAATTCATGGAGAGTTATCCACAAGTTAGACAGATGCTACAATAGGAACAATGGATGGATTTTATAGAGAAATTTAATTACCACGACAAAGAAGTTACCAAGTATTTTGCTTGAGCATTCGATGGAATTGAGGCAGAAATCAGGGATGTGAAGATAGTGTTAACAAAATCCTTTATAGCAGAAGTAACTGGGCTACCTAGTGTTAGTGAAAGATGGTTTAAAAGCAGAGGAAATGAAGAAAGTGGATGGAAAAAATTTCTCAAAAACCCAGGTATGGGCACTTCAGTCTTTAAGAAAGGAATTCCAGTTACAAATCTTAAAAATAAATGGAAAAATTTACTGTTGGTCATTCAAAAATTTATTACTTGTGAAGGCAGATTTGGAAATATTTTTTTCTATCATGTACATTTAATGATGCATTTAATGCGGGATGCGATCAATTTGCCTTATTTATTACTCCATAGTCTGAATAAATGACTAATAACACTCAAATAAAAAAACAGTTTATTGAGAATACCATATATCATCACAGTTTGATAAAGATGTTGATTGAATACCACCTCAAGACTATAGGAGATGATTGGGGAAGTTTCTTAGTTAGAAACCACTTCTAAGAGGAAGAAGAGAAATAAACTACCAACAAAATCAAGAGAAGTAGAAGAATGTTACCTACAAACCCTAGTGATGACCTACCTCCACAAACATATCAACCCTTAGAAGATGACATTCCTCTCGTGGTTGTATTAGAAAACCTTAAGGAAAATAATGTTAGAAGAAAGAAAGCCAGTAAAGAGGAAAACACATCTAAAGGAAAAGCAGAACAAGAGAAAACACAATAGGAGAAAAAGAGAGTTCCTATTACTAAATCATATTCTAAAACTCCATCCACCTTAACAAGGAGCACCAGAGTTAATAAAATTACAGAGGAACAGTCACGATAATCCCCATAATTGGTCAATCTAAAGGATGAAGAAATGTAATTCAAGGTTCCATCACCTACAATTGTGTCACCGATCTCTAGTCTAGCAAGGAGAACACCCGAAATTGACCCAATCCAACAAGAAATATATGATTATAGAAAACAATTGGAAAAGAAAGCTACATGCAAGGCTATTTCATTCACTCCAAACCGGGAAGGATTTCATTTTGATACTCCACTAGAATATCCAATAATAAAAACCTTCAAGGAAGAAATTTATGATTTGGAGACATTAAATAGGAATTTAAAGAAAGAACATGATACATGGCAATTGTTGGACATGGGATCCTCTCGATGAAATAAGTTAGAGAAGAATCCGCAGATCAAGGAGCGGAGCGCACAACACAGAGTCCATTTTGAATCTTAGGGGCTTTGGGGTGGGTCAAAGCCCCTTATTATGTAATGGGATGGCATTATTTTGTGAACTTTGAAATCCACCCATGGTTTTCAAACCATGGTATTTTAAATGAAAAATCTATATAAGGAGTCTAGATAGAAGTTATAGTGAGATTTTGAATGATAGAATTGATGAAATACATTTGGATGTAAGACTGTATTGAGATAGAGTCCTGTAGAAATTTTAATACAAATTATGTATTGTATGGATTCTCCTGATCTAACAATTATGCGCCACTGTTAAATATAGAATTGCTTCTACAAAAATATTTGTGGAATTTAAAACACGATCACCAATTGCAATATCAAGAAGAAATATCAATCACACATAACACATATGTTTTTACTGGGAAAGCATAAAGCTAAAAACCCCACTATCATATATTATGTATATATCATGGATCATGAAACAATCTCATACAAAACTCTAATCCAAGAGCTCTTAGTAGAATATACAATCATCTCACACTGTCATACAAAAATTGGCAAATACATGCACCAATTTAATGCCTCTAGACAGCCTGCCTCCACTGCACAATCCCTGCTGATAGAAATCCTTGAAAGAATGGAATCTTGCTTGCCTTTACTGCGCAATCCTCATGGGTACATGCAAAGTGTGGTTGCATGAGTGCATGCACTAATGTCACAACTAATAGTCAAACTGTCCCTTTCACCTACATCTCAACTGGGTCTCCACTGGATCTGACATGCATGTAGTTAACAGTAGTAAATATTCAGTTTCATGTGAGGCCACTGATTGTGAATTAATTAATAATTAATTCACTGATCTCTCACTAGTGTATCTTCAGTTACAACTAGCACAACTGTGTTTAACTCACTTAACTGAGTTAAACTACTTTACAACTCACATAACTATACATCCAACTCTTTTACAACTTCAAATCACCCAATTACAACTAAGTCCACTTGCATGTCCCACCAACCAACCTTTGAACTCGAATTTCCTATAGCTAACTGATTTTCCACTTTAGTTAAATTTTTCCAAGTGATCATTGAGAATAGATTAATGTTTATTGTCCAACTATTATTAAGGGATAATAATAGTCGACATGCATCTATAAATAGACATGTGATCTATAAATAGAACTCGCACATACATCTAAAAATAGAACCTCATCTATATATAGAATTTTCTCATTAATTCTATAAAAATACTTCCACCTAAACATAGCTTGAGGCTCCATCCTAGTGTAGTTGCATAATTTTCACTAGGATCTTCTTGTTGAATCTCAACACTCCCTCTCAACAAGAAAGGGATCATCCTTCACCCCGATCCTATCTCTATGGTATTCAAATTTTCTCCTAGTGAGTGCCTTCGTCAGAATATCTGCATCCTGATCTTCCATAGGAATGTACTAAAGCAACATCATATTTTGCTACAAAAAATCTCTGATATGATGATACTGGATATCTATATGCTTAGATCTATCATGAAACACAAGATTAATCAAGAGTTTAATGAAACTCTGATTATCACAATGAATCACTGTCGGATCTAAATGAGAACTAAACAAACCAACCAAGATCTTTCTCATCCAGATAGCCTCACATGTAGCTTGAATCACTTCCATGTATTCTGCTTTCGATGAACTGAGTGCCACAGATCTCTGCTTCCTGCTATACCAAGAAACAACTGGAGATATGATACTAAAGATCCCCTCTGATGTGCTCTTTCTGTCCATTGGGCTGCCCGCCCAATCTGCATCCATGAAGCCATGCAACTTCACCTCATCTGTCTGTCTGTACCATAAGCCATACTGAGATGTGCCCCTCAGGTATCTTAGGACATGCTTTTCCGTCTTCCAAAAGATCTTGGTAGGCTTAACCATCGCTTGACTTAGCTGGTTAACTGCATAGCATATGTCCGGTCTCGTATTCACTAAATACATTAGCGAACCCATTAACTGTCGATATACATTAGCATCCACTAACTCTCCATATGTAGTGTTATAGCATCATTTATCACCATTATATACTTGATGACTTATGCATTGGCCTTGGGCAGCCCTTCCAGTCAGACTTGGTCATATTTATCAAAAAATAGTATTTCAAAACCCATACGCGACTCTGCCCAGACTTTCCTACGTATACACGCGATTCAATACATATAGAACCCGCGTATGCTATTTAAAATATTAAAGAATATATAATTTCCCTACTTTTGAGGCGGGGTTTACGGTTGTTCCTGTAACTTAACTACCCCAGCCCATGGCCTAACTATTCCCCGACTGAAAAAACTAATTTGAGGGAGTATAAATACCCCTCAAGGGAATGGCCTAAGGGAGGAAGAGAGAGAATTATAGATATTATACCCTGTTATAGCTCTATCCAAGTCTAATATTTCCCCTGTGCCTCCTGCACTTCCCAGATTTTCAGGAAACCCTTGTTTCCTTAATATGTGACATCCATTGTGCATTATTCTTGGAAGAAGTTTTGTGAGGCTAGGGCTGGATGGATCTAGAGGACGATATGCTCGAGGCCATGGCAGATTTCAGGTGATCTCTCCACATTTTTTTACTATACATATCATCAATAAAAGAAGTGCCATCTTGTTCCTGATGTTCACGTGTCATTTATTGCTTATACATGCTTCATGATCTTAAATAGTTCATTTGTTTTGATTCTTATGAGATTATGCATGATTTTTTCTAACATATAGAACATATATATGCTGTACAACTAGGTTTTTGTGCTTGTTCTTTTCTGGTTTGCAGGTCCTGGAGCACAAGGCGTTGCAGGTGGTTTGAACCCTGCGGGATCTACTACAACCAAAGGATTAATGGGTAAGATGTACAATCCTTATTCCCTAGTTTAAAGCATAGACATTGGTTAATTGAGTCCTTCTTGTGATGACATGCCCCTGATCTATGAAGGTTTATCAAACCAAGAACTTAGGGTAACATTTCCCATAACAGAACCGGCGGCTCCGCTGGGGATTACATCCGTGTAATTCCTGGTTTGGGTTGTTTTATCTGTCCTGTAGGTTCCCTAACAAGTTTATCACTTTTTACAGTCTAGTAAGTATTTTTTCAATCAGACAGAAGACCTGATCCCTTGATCACGCTTGACTTTTATTTTTTCCTTATTTATGTTTACATACGCTACTTAGTCTTTACACAGTCGCGTATACCTCATGTATCCTCCAAAAGAACCCCGCATATACGCGAGTTTCTTTGGTACGGTCATGTATACACACTTGTTGCATATTGCAAAACGCGTATGCCTGGGAAAATTTGAAAATTTGAGTTTTAAACCTCTGTTGTCTTTTCTGTCTATGGTGGACCACTCCTGTGGTGTCTTTAAGGTGTTTGGACTATGTTTATTGTGGTTGCATATCCATTTCTCTCTTGTTCTTGTGAAAACCTAGCCATTTGGTAAATTGCCTATTTTGTGTGATTGCAATTGCGGTTTTAGCACCACGAACTCTTCCTGGAGTTCTTGGCTGTTCTGACCATTCAGAACAGTAAGCCTCTACTTGTTTGCTCTTCTTGGCCTTATGCATTGCTTCGATTTTGGTTTTTTCCCTTTTTGACTGTCTTGGTTTTCTTGATTTCTTGGACAAGCCTTGTAGTGAATCTTGAAGAAACCTTTCTTGGTTTTTTGAGTTTTTGTTTGCTGAAAGATTTTGCTGCTCTACTAAATCAGTTGTTTGAGTTTTTGCCTGTTCTTTCACATTTGGGTCCCGCTACAAAAGTAGCATAGTTGGCTTGAGCACTTTGAAGCCTTGTTGAGACTCATTTTTCTTGATTCCGGTTCTTGGGTAGTTTTATGCTTGTCTTCTTGAAATATTTTTCCTTCCATTATAAGTGAAAAGCCCAAAAAAATTTCTTGTTTTCCATTTCTTTTGATTTGAGTTCATTTTTATGGTTTTTGCATATCTTTTGAAGCATTTTTGTTGGTTTCTAGTCTTTGGTTCTATTATCACAAAATTCCACCTGATAGGTTGCTAATCAAACAACTTCATGTAACTGTTTCAAACCAATCTTGCAACTGAAGCTTAGCCTCTTCAATCTGAGAGGGCTCTCTCAAAGGGTTAAAGATAGATCTATATGGCTAAATCTATTTGGAAAATTACTTGCTTGTGATCTGTATGTGGGTTGAAAAGAGTGCAGGCTTGCAACCATTGGGCTTATGGAGTCAACAATCAATAGTTTCAGTGGTAAGGTTTCTTGAAATGGAAGCTGAGGCAGATAGGTGTCTTTAAAAAAGTAAATTCACTCATAATACATAAGAAAACACAGTCATTTCATTGGTAAAGGAAGTCAGAGCATAGAGTTATGAATTATGAGTAATAGCAATGAAATCTACTGCTAATGGTTCAAAGGCAATTCACTCATAAAACATAGGAAAATATATTCATCTCATTACTAAAGGAAGCCAGAGCATAAAGTTATGAATTCTGAGTAATAGCAATGAAATATACTTCAATTAGTAAGGCATAAGATGTAGATCAATGAAACATTAAAAGCCCCATGATAATCTCTGGTCTGTCAAGAAGAAAACCCCTCTGTATTACTGATATGAGTCCTCTTACATAAGGCAACAGTTTGCTGCAAAAAGTCTCCAACCCCTCATACATCGAAGTACTCATTAATTATAGGCTTCTAGCCTTTACATTCAATATTACAAATGGATATATCATTAAACTCTATTACTAACACCTAATATACCCGTAAACTAGATACTTATAACTAGAAACTCACACCTTCGGACTTAGGAGTTAGAGTCCTACTATGACTCAAACACCTACTTATTAAAATTTAATCTAAATATGATCCAAAATTCCTCAAAAGGAATCCTATCCTTCAACCATACTTACCATAATAAAAACATTAACAACCTTATTGTCTTCATGAAACTACTTTACCTACTGTTAAGGAACTATTACATTAATGATATGGCAGCATGGTGAGCTGGCATCTCCAACCACCTTTATGACAACATGTTTACATTCAACAACATTTTGTTCTGATACTCTTTATTACTAATCTAATACTCTTTGGCATTTCCCATGGAGAATAAATTTGAAAAATTTATTTACCCTTCATATATTTCCAAAAACTGACCTCGCTGTAAAAACAGAGTTTTAAGCTACTTTCGTAGCGAAAATAATTAGGCCACATGTGTTGTACCTTTGCTACTTTTGACCATTAGAGGATGTCGAGTGATCAAAAATATTTAAATACAAACTTTAAATTTACTTAACCAGGTCAATTTAAGTGACTTGAAACCAAAAAGATGTCTTCAGAAATTCCGTAGCAAAAACTAGGCTTCAAGCCTGGGACACGCTGCAGAATTGCCTAATTGCACACAAACTTCAAAGAATTTGGATTTTAGGCCTAGAAAAGGTCCATGGTTGTGTGAGATGATAGTATGAAGCATGATAAGGAAAATTTGGTTAAAAATACCTCTTACCCTCCTCAAGAAACAACTTTTTCACCTTCAACAACTTCATCTACCAATAAAAATGACTCTGTTTTTCCGGAAAAATAAGGCTGCACTCATGAGATCCTATCTCTCGATACCTGATATATGTTGCAAAACTGAAGGAGATTTTTGTAGATAAGAATCTTTAGAAGAAAAACCTCTCTTGGGTTTTTGAAAACCATCTCCAGTTGTCTGAGATTTGAAACAGGAAAATTCAGAATTCTGAAAATAGGTCCCAAAGGAAACTTCGAATCTCGAAATTAGTAGTACTTGAGAGAAAATTGAAAGAGGTTATTGTTCCTTGTTATGTTCTTAGAAAAAAACACCTTCATTTTTTTGAAAATCATCTTCATTTTCCTGCAAATTCCTCTTGAAACCAACAACTCAAACAATCCAAGAAACACAACAAATCCCCTTGTAGCTCGTGGTAGAAATACATGTAACCTGTCTGGATGAAAACTTGTGTGAAGATGAGGTCATCCATGATCAGTTGAAAGTCCATGGGCTCCTATATAAACACATATTCTCCTTTTTATGCTTTCCTCTTCATGGAAATTTCCTTTTATAACCCAAACTGCCCTCTTAAAAATGTGACAATTGTAAAAAACAATTTGGACAGCAAGTTGTTTGCCACAAAGCTAACTTTTCAGAGGTGACAACTGACTGATACATGAAAATGTTGAAAATTAAATGAAAGAGAGGATATTGGGTGATTTTTTTAAGGAATGAAATTCGAATGTGGAGAGAAAGATGACAAAATGAGGGAGTGGAAAGCAATGATGAGTGGTATTTATGCTTTTGCATGCTTGGATGATTATGAAAATAAATTGTATGACCTTACCTTTACCCTAAACCACTAAATAATTGACAGGTCATCAGCCCATTCATTTTTGCAGAAAAACATAATTATGTAGCGTTCTCAGTTATAAATTTTACAGATTTGCTACAGAATGATCAGGTGATTCTGCAGCAAAAATCACTCGTTTTGCATAGAATTCGAAGCAGCATCAGGAAAAATCATACATGTGACTTAAAAACGAATTTTAAACCAATGCATGTGAACCTAAAGTGAAACTTGATAGATATGATTGAGATGACATGACCAATGAGGTGTTTTGGACTTAGGATAAAGACTTATTTCATGAACTTTTCATCAATTTCATGGACCAACCTTATGAGATAGATGAAACCTAGATGAGTGACTCTAATCAAAAATTACAAATTTATGCATGATAACAGGTTCTTGGCTTGGTTTTGAAGGAAGTATTTTCTTGATTTCCCTCTTTTTCATCAAGTACACTTTGGCATTTTTATGCATAGGATTTATGTTTGGAACTAGCCTTGTTTTTCTGTCAAAAGTGATTGAACCATTTTCTTTCTAGAGACTCTTTTTGCTAGCAATTTAGAATTTGCATGTCATTGGTAGTTTTGCATTAAGTGCATTGAAGAATTTTAGTCTTTTTCATAGTTTTCTGGATTGTGTGAAGTGTGAGTAACTAAAAAGAAAAACAATGTTTTTGCCTACTTAGTTTCGTAGAACCCATATAGAGATCTCTTTTCATCGAAATGAAATTATTGCATTTTCATGTAGTAGGTTTTCATTGATTTCTTTTGCGTTGACAAACACCATCAGTTTCACTTCCACATACCTTTGACTTGAGTAATAGAAAATTCAAAATCAAGCACTATAATTAAAAGCAACTAGAAGTTTTTGTATCATTGTCATTAATCATACACCAACTAGCTAGGTTGTAGGGCCTTGGAAAAGGTGAGTGGAGAGTTAACTCTCCAAGGCCGCTCAAACTGTTAAACATAGAAAGTTTATTAAAGAGCGAAATCCAATTCCGTTAAGTGGACCGGGAAAGCTCTCCTCTAGAGAGTCAAGCGCGAGGGAGAGTACAGGTAGAGAAGAGAGATACTCCCTCTCATATTTGTTGAGTCTTGACCTAAGACCATTTTGCCCGGCTGCCGATACAGATTGGTGCCCTTAGTTGCCTCTCCTAGGGACCACATAGGTGACTGCTGGGGGGAATTCCCATGGTACCTAAGACAGACATTGCATCACTTTATCAGTACTTCTGGAGGGTGCCCTTGTGAAGCTTGGGTACTTGCACCAGAAAAGGTTTTTGTCAGGAGGTCAGTGTAACTGTTTCTGTTACCTTCACTAGTAGGCCGGGGGTGTAATTGCCCCAGACTATTTTCGGAAGGTCCTCTTATTTCACTTTCTTGTATTTTGGTGTCCGGTCCTTATCACCTAGAGCGAAAATGCCTGAGAGTTTCTTGTTTGGATGTATCTTAGGAACTTTTTAAAGTGTGCTCTTTACTCCTAGATTGCTTAGCTTATTATATTTTTTTAGTCTAAAATTAATCTCCTAAAGTGGATGACCGATCACCTCGTTGATCGAGGAGGCTTCGTGGGCTTTCTCCTGCGAGTGTCGAGCCTTCTTCAAGAAGGTGTAGGAGTAATTCAGTGGGTGATTTTCACCCGATGGTTTCAAACGCAATAGAGAGTGATCCTCCATCTGGGCTTGTTGTTTTTGTGGGTGGTCCTGGTGTTAGTGTCAGTTTAGAGAGGAGTGCTCCACTCATCTCTAGAGTTTTGTTTCTAGAAGAAGAAGTTGAAGTAGAGGAAGTTCCTCAGCCTACTGAGTCTCTTCCATCTCCTCTTCCTGCTAACTTTCCTGACATCCTTTTGCACATCAGGCCTAAGTCTAAGAGACTGGCTAGTCCTTTTCCATCATATCCCTTTCTTTCGATGGCCACGACTGGGAACATTCGGCTATGAGCACTGCAAGTGTTGATACTCCTCTTTCAGTTGAGGGAGGAGGAACTATTTTCATATCAACAATCACTTCTAGTGCTGTTGTGCTTGGCTTTACTTCTATTTCATCTTCGAGTGGAAACACCCAGGCATATGCTTCTCAATCTGGTCCCTTTTCTTATGGAATTCCCTCTAGTGGAATTCCTTCTTTCTCTTTTTCTGTTGTTTTAGCTGTCTCCTCACCCATATCTTCTATGGCTAGTGGATCAACTTCATTTCAAGGGTTCCCCTTGGGAAGTGGGCATATCCCTCATTCAAACCCTTCCTTAGGATCCATTCCCTTCACCTCTTAGAATCAAGGTTTCATTCCTTTTTTTGGAGTTCAAGGCTCTAATGTTTTTTTGGGATGGAACCCTACTTTTACAACATTGGGAGAAGGGAGTCAGTTTTTCGCTGGTCAGCAAGGGAATGTTCCTTTCCCTTCATCGGGTGCTTCTTAGGATTTTTTTCCATTTTCAAATGCTTGGAACCCTTACCAAGGGGTTTATTCTTCATTCAATACCTCGATTGGAAGGAATGTTCCTGTGTATAGTAACCCTATGTTAGGAGGGGTCCTTCTCTGAATGCTGGATCACAAGGTTTTTCCTATGGTTCAGCATTTTCTACGAACAACATCTGGCAACTTGGTGCCTCAACAAATCCAGGTTATTCTTTTCAAAATGTGGGGAATCCTTCCTATGGGGAATGGAATTCCCAAGCTCCTCCACGCTTACCATTTCTGGCACTGTTAAACATTCCAGATCTATTGAAATTGACTAATGATCCTATTCGATATAGTCTGGGTTGGCCTCCAGTCCCCACCAAACTCCCCTCAGACATTCCAAATTTTGAAGGGAAGACTAGTGAGGATCCGACAGATCATGTCACCACTTTCCATTTATGGTGTTTGTCAAACTCCCTTATCGACGATTCGATCAGGTTGAGATTATTTCAATGAACCTTAACTGGAAATGCTGCCAAATGGTACATCGATCTGATTGGGGGAATTTTTGATACTTTTGGAGAATTGGCTACCATGTTCTTAAACCATTTTCAGTTACCTATCCGTTATGACGTTGGGACTAACCTCCTGGATAATTTTCAGTAGGACAAGGTAACTCACATTTCTGATCATATTCAGGAATCGAGAAGAAGGACGAGGCTCATTAAAGCCCAAATCCAAAATGAATTCTTTCTTGAATGGTTTTTGAAATCTTTACAACCAGAAATTTCAAAGGATGTATCCCTTTCAGGGGTATTTTCTAAAGAGCAGGTTATTTTTAGGGCTTAGCAGCTAGAACTGATTTATTCTCAGTCTAGATTCCTTAATAAAAAATTTCCAGATGCTCCTCACTGCAAGTTCGATTTAGCCAAAACTAAACCTAGTCCTCATGGTGACGGCCTTATCGGTTCGATCGATAGCAGTATGAATAACCTGCTAAATCAATTGCAACAGTTGTATATACAATCTACTCCTTCTGGTCAGGATGTGCCTTCAATGTCAACTCCTTCTCAACCCTTAGCAATTAATGTTGTTCAAACTTCTAACCCCAAAGGAAATCAATAATCTGATGGGAAGAAGAAGGAACGAAATAACACGAAAAAGGATAAGTATGGGAAGGGGAATGCGAACAAATCCAACGATCATGTTTGAGATGTGTGGTAAGGATAAATAAAAGAAAGTTAAGTTTCCATGCAAGTTGTGCACTGGAGACCATATTATGCACCTTTGCCCTAAAATTCAAGATGCACAGCGCTTGTTAGCTCAACAAGGTTCTTCTAGTTCCCAAGCTGTGCTGAAAAAACCTTTTCCCCAAGGGCAGCAATTACTTGCTGGCACGAATACAAATACTGGGGGAAGGGGAAAATACATCAAACATACACATGATGAGTGCTCACACAGATATCACTACGAGATTTCGTGATTATGGCAAAGCTGAGTCTTTGAAAGCTAAGGGTGCTCCTAATAGTGCTGAGCCACTCCATATAGAGAGGCCTGCAATTGAGCCTATAACTCGGATGCCGAAAGGGTCTACAAAGTGTATGACGATCAATCCTAATGCCAAGGCTGCCCAAAACTACTCGATTGTAGAAGATCTGGCTCAAATTCCTTATGCAATGTATGTGTTAGAGGTACTCTAGTCGTGTCCTGCACAAAGGAGTGCGTTATTCACTGCCATTGGGGCTGTTGATCCGAAGAATTATCTGATTATCACATTTGAATTTCAACTTTTAAAAAGAGACTTCCTCATCATATGGCTTTCCATATTAGGTCAACATATCGAAAATTTAATATTTTTCGAATAGTTTTTGATGAGGGCGCTTCCATGTGTGTAATGTATCTTGCATGCTGTAAGGCTATTGGATCTCCCTCGACTGTCCCTTCAGCCACTCTTCTGGATGCGTTTGATGGTCATTCTTATAGGCCACATGGTATTGTTCCAACTTTACCCATCTGTGTTGGGGGTAAAACTGTCAATATCGAAGTTGAGATAGTCGATTGAAGCTTAGACTATAACCTTCTGTTGGGGCGAAACTGGATCTATGAGATGGATACTATTGCGTCCTCATTATTTCGTATTGTATGTTTCCCTCACGAAGGGAGAATTGTCACAGTTGATCAACTGAATTGTTCTCTTGTAGATCTGAATGAATCTTTTGACTCAACTGTTCCTTTGGTGAAGGATACCAAGCAACCTGTGGAGAATTTGAGGGTTGGAATGTATACATCCCTGATGGGTACTTTTGATCTTCCGCCTCCTTTGGTTCATATCAATGCTATTTCATACTCCAGGGTTCCTACTCAAGGAGAGTTCTTCAGAACTCATTATTTTTCAGACTCTTGGACCTTACCTTCTCCTACCTCCACATTAGAAGAAGGTCAAGTGGGTGGAATGGAATTTCCTATGTCTACAGTTGAGATTGCTTATAGATCTATTGTTGAGTCTGTAGATTCCATCCCAGTTTCTCTTTCACTAGAGGAATTGGATGGAAACGTGGCTCTGGCTTGGACTCTTAGTTCAACTTCTGCTCAGGATTTCCTTGATACCACTCTTCCATATGAAGAGGCCATCCTCGAAGAAATGACTGGTGTAGAGAGACCGTGGGATGATTTGCATCATCGGTCTTACTTCCTACCAGACTTGCGAGAAGTTGAATCAAGTTTCCCTAGCCTTCAGTCTTCTGGTTTTGTTCACCCAGTCCTGAACCCTTTAGCACCAGCATAGGTATTCGATGAAGGGAACATGGCTGTTATTTCTGCTACTACCCCGATGAACATCTCCAGAGATCCAAACATTATAGAGAATGTCTTCATTGGAGCCGAGTGTTCCCCTGAAGAAATTCAGACTTACACCGATATCTTTCGAGAATTTTGGGATTTGTTTGCTTGGTCTTATGAGGAAATGACTGGTATAGATCCATCTATTGTCCAGCATGAGATCAAGACATACGAAAATTCTAAGCCTATCAGGTAGAAGATTTGTCTGGTCAACCCTAGGAAGGCAGCAACTATCAAAGCTAAGGTGGAGAAGATGCTTAAGGCGGGTTTCATTTACCCCGTTCCATTAACTGAGTGGGTTTCAAATATAGTTCCTGTGGACAAGAAACAATGAACGATCTGAGTTTGCATCGATTTTAGGGACCTAAATAAGGCATATCCTAAAGATAATTACCCCACACCATTTATAGATCAGATCATCGATGAGTGTTTGAGGAATGAAATTGTCTCCTTCATGGACAATTTCTCGAGATATAATCAAATCACTATCCGTCCTGAAGATCAACATAAGACTATGTTTATTTATCCCTGGGGTACCTTTGCTTACAAGAATATGCATTTTGGCCTTAAAAATGATGGAGCTACCTTTCAGCGGGCCATGTCTTACACCTTCCACCACATAAAACATATTATCGAGGCATATTTGGATGATTTAGTTGCTCGTTCTCGTAAGAGAATTAATCATCCTTCTCACCTCCGTCAAGTTTTTGAACGATGTCAGTATTACAAAATTCGGTTGAACCATAATAAGTGTGTTTTTGCTATCACATCCGGTCGGTTGTTGGGATTCATCATGTCTATGGAAGGGATTCAGGTAGATCCCTTCAAGGTTGAGGCAGTACTTCAGTTGCCTCCCCCGTCTTCAATTCGTCAACTTCAAAGTCTGCAAGGAAAAGATAATTTCCTGCAGAGATTCATCATAAATTATGCCGAGATTACAAAGGGATTTATGAGGTTATTAAAGAAAGGAGTTCCATTCTTTTGGGATGAATTTTCTCAACTTTCATTTGATGCTTTGAAAAAGTCATTGACCTCTGCTCCTTTACTGAGTCCACCCGATTATAGTATGGATTTCTTCTTTTATCTCGCTGCAGTAGAATCTACCATTGGTATGGTTCTAGTTCAATAAGATGATGTTCTTTCCGAGCATGTTATATACTACCTTAGTTGAGGCTTGGTAGGTCCTGAACTCCGGTATTCTCCGATAGAGAAACTTGATTTGACAGATGTTCACGCTGTTCAATGACTCAGACATTATATTCTCCTTCACAAAACATATGTTTTGGTAGTAGTCAATCCATTTCAATTTATTCTCAGTAGGCGAGTGATTGGGGGCAAATACAATCGATGGATTGTTATTTTGTAGGAATTTGATCTTGAATTTTTGTCTGCAAAGTCCAAGAAATCGTTAGTATTTGCAGAGTTGATTTCCAAGTTGCCCTGTGGAGAAGAGATTGTTTATGAAGAATCATTTCCTAATGAACATCTTTTTCTCATTTCTTCACAAGATCCTTGGTATGGGGATCTCATATTTTATCTCCAGATTGCAAAGTTTCCCTTAGCTTTTTCGAAATACGAGCGCCGAAAATTGCGTCACTTAGCCAAAAGTTATTTGATTATTGGTGACACTCAATATCGTCACGGGGTCGATTCGATCCTTAGACGTTGCTTAACTCTCGAAGAAGCTGAGGTTGTGCTGAATGATTTCCATAGTGGAGCTTGTGGTGGTCATTTATCTGGGCTTGCTACAACCCAAAAAATCTTGCGTGCAGGATACTTTTGGCCTTTGATTTTCAAAGATTGTATTGAATTGGTAAAAAAGTGTCATCTGTGTCAGGTTTATACTCGAAAGATGCGCGCTCATCCAAATCTTCTCTTTCCTGTCATCACTGTTAGTCCCTTCACAAAGTGGGGTATTGATTATACTACTTGTAACCCGCCTTCGGCTAAAGGTCACAAATACATGAGTGTAGCTGTAGACTACTTCACAATGTGGGTTGAGGCTATGCCTACTTTTTGGAATGACGGTGAGACAACAACCCTGTTCCTCTTCAATTAAGTCATTTCTCATTTTGGTATCCCCAAAGAGATTGTCACTGACCATGGCAGTCATTTTTAGAACATCATGATGGCTGAATTGGCTCTGAAATTAGGTTTTTGGCAGAAGCATTCATATCCTGACTATCCTCAAGCCAATGGTCAAGTTGAATCTATTAAAAAATCCTTGAAGACAATTCTTCAATGGAAAATTGATAAAGCTAGATCCAATTGGCATATCATGTTGTATCTTGCACTTTGGGCATACCAGATGTCCATAAACTGCAACCAGTTTCACTCCATTTCAACTAGCTTATGGATTGGAATCTATATTTCCTATTGAATGCAAAATACCTTCCCTTAAGTTAGCTGTTGAGCTTCTTCCTGTAACTTATAGTCTCAAATAACACCTTATCCATCTAGAACATCTCGATGAGCAGTGCCAAGATGAAGCTATGATGAATGAGGCACATAAGAAATAGGTGAAGGTTCAGTACAATAAGGCAGTGAAACCTAGGGTTTTCTCTGAAGGTGACCTTGTCTTGGTTTATGCCCAAGAGAAGGATGCTTTGGGGGTAGGCAAGTTCAAATCTATGCGGTATGGCCCCTTTATTGTCAAAAAGGTCCTGAAGAAAGGAGCCTATGCCTTGGTTGAATTTGATGGAAATGAGTTGGCAGAGCTCAGAAATGGGCTCTATTTGAAAACGTACCATGCTTAGCTTAAGCCTAACATATTTTTGTTGTATATATTGTATTTTTGTACATATCTGTGTTTCGATTTTTTTTGGTGTGGTTTTTGATGAGTCACTTTGCCTTTGCCGATGATGCTAGTAGACATACCCAGAACCTGGCTTCCACGGCTTGGGTAATCTATTATCCATTTGGTTATTTGTTATTTTCAAGAGGTGTTTGCATTAGTCCTGCTTCGAACAATGTAGCAGAATACACTGTAGTGGTCAACCTACTCTCGGAGGCAATATCTTTGGGTGTTGATTCATTAGTAGTTTATTTGGATTCACAGCTGCTGGTTTCGTAGTTGAACAACACCTATCATGTCAGAGACCCATTTTTGCATCGATTTTTTTATAGGGTACGTTTGTTTCAACGTTCGTTTCAATTTATTATGTTCATTCATATTCCTCAATATGATAATTGGTTGGAAGACTTATTAGCTAATCAAGCACTTGATTGGCATATTAATCATTCAGTACTTTGAAAATATCAAAAACATCATTCATTATTGTACATTTGAGACATCACATCGTATAAAATCACTATGTATATATCTATATATATATATATAGATATATAGATCGGAGTGTTCAAAATATACAAAATATGGACCATCATGTCCTACAAAATTGGGGCCTATTCCCGATCATGTCTATCATCAAAAAATATTACAGTCATCTGATCAAATATAAGCCTACTCCTGAGGTCCCTGCCCAACATTTGTGTTCCTATAGAACACAATGGAAGTTGCTAAATGATGGAATAACTGCGCCGAGTCTCATGGTACCCCTACCACCCACCTTTGGATAGCCTCCGGTAGGTCCTTTATAGCAACCATAGGCACTTAGCGAGTCAAACTCTCCAAGTTTCTCTGTATTGCATGGAGGTTCCTTCCGGGGTCTTCAGCATCTGCCTCACCTCTGCAGCGCTTGTGCCTTGGGTACCCCTCTGGCCTAACTAGTCCCATGTCTGCATCATGATCATTAAAATTTTATAAGTCATGTTGTCCTATCAAAAACATTTTTTCATTTTCCATGTAAGTTAAAAAAATAAAAAAATAAAAAATGCAATCTTACCAATTGCACCCCATGCTGCTCCGAGTGGAATAACTAAACCAGGATCTACTCGAAAGTCCATCCCAGCATAGGGATATTCCTCCACTGCGATGACTTGTTTGTCCCACCATTGGAAGAACTCATCATCCCAGGTGGTTCGGGGAACCTCACTTCCCCCAAATATCTTCATCAGATTTTCCCATCGGGCTATTCTTTGGATCTCTCGGGTTGCTGATAGTAGAGATGTCCTTGGGCCGAAGGCTTGGGACCATCTCAAAGAATAATTTCATCAAGATAGTAACATATCCAAAGTGTTTAGTATTTGTCTTCTGGATTGAATTATTTTTTTTTTTTTCATATTTCTCAGCAAGGCTGTGCACCCATAAAAAAGATGAATCAAGCTTTCCACTGCTATACTCATGTGTGTACGTGAAGCCTGATGTAGAGAAGTTGATCTTGCTACTCTGCCAATGGTAAGGAGAAGGATTTTCATGGATAAGCCCTTCATATCTCTGATGGGAATCTGATTTCCCACCTTCTTTGCATCATCTACGCAATAGACTTGGACATAATCCTCTACATTAAGCCCTCCAACAGGCTTGCCGTGCAAATCTACTGGGTCTCCCCTTCGAGAGAGTCTGGTAATAAAGTATATGTATTCCACCTCTATTTGTAGTGGCATCTGATCAATTATGAAGAAATCTTCTTCTGGTTCCCAATGATCAACCAACATTTGAAGCAAATGAACATTGCTTTTCATATTCGACATTTTGAAAAAATTGAGTAAACTGCAATTTCGAAGAATATCTAAGGATGTTTGGTCCTCCACTTCATTATCGATTGCACTATGCTCACGTTCTCTCCAACTGATCGACATCCTGGGAAAAATCATCAATTGAATGATTAGAAACAATTTTTTAATTTTTCTCTGCACATACGCGACCTTGTTTGTACACAGTCGTGTATCATACGCAGGTTCCTCTTCACGAACTCGCGTATT
This sequence comes from Pinus albicaulis, assembly GCA_034641835.2. NCBI lineage: Eukaryota > Viridiplantae > Streptophyta > Pinopsida > Pinales > Pinaceae > Pinus > Pinus albicaulis. The sequence continues at coordinate 1,699,896,073 of CM076580.1, read as the reverse complement.
CGCAAAGGGTTTCAGCAAAAATCTATTTCCTATGGTCAAAAATCCAAAAAATTTCTTAAAACAAGAACAAAATTTATAAATAGGATGATTCTAAGGTTTACCTGACTGATTTGACATGATTTGGTGGCTGGTTGCTCCGTATTTGAGAAGAGGATTTTTTGCCCCAGAGCTCTTTTCCACTTATGCAATGCACAAATGATCAAAATGTGAGTCAGAATGTTTATTTATGCCCAGAATTTGATTTTTTTTTACAAATTTCATTTGTATTTATTTTTGAAATTGATTAAGGTTGTTTAACCTTTTGGCTCTTAAGCATTGGGAAAAGTTATTTTCAGGTACTTTTTGCTAAATTTAAGGTATTCCTAGATTTCCTTCGGATCCATGATCATTGACCTGTCATGGCAGGTATTTGATTTCAAACTAGCATATAGGTTAGGGAATTCACTTTCCGTTTCATTTTTTCATGCTAGCCTCTATTATGATCACTTGCCATAGGGTCGATCCCATCATGTCATGAATATTTAACCCATTTCACTTGCCTATTTTTCAATCATGACTTGGTGGTAGAGCCATCCTTTACATGGGCTTCCTAGTTAGTTCTCGCTAGCATTTTTCGCCCATGATACAATTTACGTAAACTCGGGAGTCCTCTTTAGTCCCGCCATGACTTATGTGTTGAAGCTTCATTCTTCTTCTTATTTGCTATCTTTATTCAGGCCATTTACCCTAGAGGCTCCCATATGTTGTCGAGTTGTACTATTGCATTGCATATTGACTACTTGTTTATCTTGGCCTTTAGCCTGCTTCATTTGGACTCATGTTTAAGCCCTCTTTTGACCATGTATTTCTATACAATTTAACCATCCAATCGCTTAGCCTTTGCGACTTGACACCTTTTCCTATGGATGGAACATTCCTTTGAGTGTCACTTACCAGTTTTCGCCACCTTGCCTTGAACATAGGATTGTTCCTATCCCAGGAACTAGTGCATCTATTTCTCGACACTCTTTATCTCCATTGTACTATAGGAATTATTTTATTCCTTTTCAGGCTTTGAAATATGAAAAAGAAAAAGAAATAAATATTTGAAAAAAGAGTGGGAATAGGATATTACTTCCATACTTGATGGCAGCTACAGTGTCAGTTGTGTCACCCTTGAACAAAGCACAAAAAAAGCTAAGTATTTTCACCATTTGGGATGGTTTTAGTTTTTGACTTAGGAGAAGCCATAACCTTGTTTTTTAGTCAGTACTCCCCCGGTTGGTTATCTCTTCCAATCATATGGAGGGTTTGTTTATGCCTCCTGCATGAAAAACTTATACAAAGTTATCATTTGCTGCCATAGTCAACATGGGTCGTGCTTTTGTTCAAGGGAAGTTAACCTGAGTCGACCTTTTTGTAGTGTCCCTTGACTCATTTTTGAGTCGACCTTCTCGGTCTTATCGGTATCTTGTTCTATCACATCAGTTATTTGGTCCTTTTCTCGTGCCAATTTGAGAAGGTATCCACTGACTTCTTGCTGGCAGGTTTGTCTCTTATCGACTACGACATATTGCTCTGAGAGTAAACCTAGAGCTGCACCCTGGTCCTATTTACATCATTAGTAGGTGACCTTGTGCTCAACATTTGATCAACAGCATGGGTCTTTGACTGAGTGGTTTCCCTTGTGTTCAAATTCAGCTTACATTATCACACTTTAGATTCGTGCAATACCTTGATTTCCATTTGACCCTATCGGTGGATATCTCGCCTCTTTGTCAGCTTTCATTATTGGTTGGTTTAGAGGGTTTATGTCGTGTGCTAGATTCATCTTTTGCATGCCAGAAACGTACTTTAGGTTGGTTACTTCACTTTACTTCATCTGATTCCTTCCAAATCTTGGTCTGCGGGTTACACTCGCCCTGGACTGATGTGGGATGCCTTAATGCCTTCCTTCCAGTAGATCTTTTCCCATCGACTCTGACTCATTGCTCTAGGAATAAGGTCTAGAGTCCTTTTGTCAGTACATTAGGGTTTTCAGTCATCAGTGGCAGACTATTCTCTATTGACAGTGAGAATACATCATTGTCTCCTGATTGATAGATTCTTTGAAGTGTTCGACTTCAACTCATTCATTCGCACTTGCTATATTGTATTGGGGCACCTTGACGCTCATTATCATTATCGGTGGGTTGTCTCGTGTTTGTTAACAATATACATCAATGAATGGTAATCAAATGATTTCTCACACGGTTGACTTCATCTCATTTATTCCCATTGTGTAGAATTGTGCCATGGTGATCGATGAAGAACTTGAGTTTGCATCAACATGCTTTGGTTCACTTTGACAGCTCCTTCTATTTTCTGCTAGTGACACCATCCACCCTTATATGTTGCAGTCTCATCACAACAGCATCGTATATGTTGGCTCTCGAGTTGTGCGTTGTACCATTTGTTCCACCACTTATGATTTGGTACTTGGAGATTCAGTTGTGAATTTCGTGATCAGATATCTTTGCAACATCATTGATCATTCTTCTATATGTGATACTTGGACATGATTTTGACTTGTACTTCCAAGCAGTGATCAGATGATTCAGTATGTACTTTACATTTCAGCTATACTTGTATACATATTGGATCCACTCCATACTTCGTATGTGGACATGATTTTATTTCACTAAGCATGGGTATGCCTGCCTCAGACATGAGCTATATTTTTATCTCTATCACTGGTTTTTTGGCAGGCTAAAATCTGGTGAAGTCCTCTCTAGTCCTCGCAAGGTTCTTTCTATGCACATAATACATTTAGGCCATCATGTACCCCTTCTAATCTCATATATTAGGGGGCATCTATTATAGCATCATTTATCACCATTATATACTTGATGACTTATGAATTGGCCTTGGGTAGCCCTTCCACTCATAATTGGTAATATTTCTCAAAAAATAGTATTTCAAAACCCATACGCGACTCTGCCCAGACTTTTCTGCGTATACACGTGAGTCCATACATAGAGAACCTGTGTATGCTATTTAAAATATTAAAAAATATATAATTTCCCTACTTTTGAGGCATGGTTTACAGTTGTTCCTGTAACTTAATTACCCCAGCCCGTGGCCTAACTGTTCCCTAATTGAAAAAAACTAATTTGGGGGAGTATAAATACCCCTCAAGGGAATGGCCTAAGGGAGGAAGAGAGAGAATTATAGATATTATACCCTGTTATAGCACTATCCAAGTCCGATGTTTCCCCTGTGCCTCCTGCACTTCCTAGATTTTCAGGAAACCTTTGTTTCCTTGAGATGTTCACTCATCCTATGTGACATCCATTGTGCACTATTCTTGGAAGAAGTTTTGCGAGGCTAGAGCTGGACGGATCCAGAGGACAATATGCTCGAGGCCATGGTAGATTTCAAGTGATCTCCCACATTTGTTTAATGTACATGTCGTCAATACAAGAAGTGCCATATTTTTCCTGATGTTCACGTGTCATTTATCTCTTATACATGCTTAATGATCTTAAATAGTTCATTTGTTGTTATTCTTATGAGATTATGCATGCTTTTTGCTAACATCTAGAACATATATATGCTGTAAAACTAGGTTTTTGTGCTTGTTCTTTGCTGGTTTGCAGGTTCTAGAGCACAAGGAGTTGTAGGAGGTTTGAACCCCGTGGGATCTACTACAATCGAAGGATAAATGGGTAAGATCTGCAATCCTTATTCCTTAGTTTAAAGCATAGAAGTTGGTTAATTGAGTCCTTCTTATGATGACATGCCCCTGATATTTAAAGGTTTATCAACCCAAGACCTTAGGGTAACATTTCCCATAACATGTAGCGTCCTCTTTCCTCCAGTTTCCTAGAAGAGGAGTATCCATGGGTTTGCATCCCTCCATGTGAAACTTACCAAGTATCTCCCTTGCATACTTTCCTTGAGATGCAAAAAGTTCACCATATTGTTGCCATATTTCCAATCCAAGGAAATAATGAAGGAGGCCCATATCCTTCATCTCGAACTCCTTTGCAAGGTCCTCCTTGCATGAGTGTATCAGCTGCTCATCACCAGTTAGTATTAAATCATCAACATAAAGAACACTGATTAAAAGCTTACCCTCCACCACAATTTGGTATAGGTTTGCATCCGCCTCACTTTTGGTGAAGCCAAGTCCAGTGAAAGAGTTGTCTATCTGAGTGTACTAAGCATGAGGTGATTGTTTCATCCCATACAATGCTCTTTTGAGTCGACACACATGCGACTTTCTGCTAAAGATCTCAAATCCTTCAGGCTGCTCTATGTGCACCTCTTCCTCAATGATCCCATTGAGAAACACAGTCTTCACATCCATCTGATGAATGCACTAGCCCATTTGTGCTGAGTGTTATAGGTCAATTTGGGCACCATTTCCAATGACCTGGTTAAACTGGACATCATCCCCAGAACCAATGAATAGGGTCTATCATCCTCTATCATTTCAGTTGCTACATCCCCTAAGACAAAGAACAAGAAAAAATCATCCATGACTTCCACTGCAAGGTTTCCAGGATTTGAAGTACATTTTATATCATATATGAGCTCACCAACACAGTCTCTCAAGGGACTAACTACTTTGCATATGCAGTCACCTCCATTCAAGGGTGCTCTGCAAAGCACTTCCCGACACTCAAGGGTGCGTTGGTCAATTGGGAGAGAAATTATCATTGTTCCAGAATCTCCACATGGTCAGTGCCTTCTAGAAGAGTGCATATGTGTCAAACTTCAAATCCATGTGTCCATTCAAAACCTTTGAGCTTGGGAACATGTCTTGCCTATTATTAGAAATTCATTGATTGTGAAACCACCTTCAGCTCATCTATAAATTGAGCACAGATCCTAGTGCTTGAGAAGGAAGAAATTTAGTAGAGAAATGTTGTTGGAATCTCAATTTAGGGTTTGATTTGAGTGATATGTTGTTCGAGAGATGTTCTTTGTGATGAGGTTGGGATGATGCTAGAGTTGGTGACATCAAATCAATCGCTAGTTGTAACCTCCCCTTATATCCATTAATAAAGATTTCTCCTTACTTTCCCACATATATATCTATATAAGCTTATGTATTTCATATTATGGATTATTATCTGATGTATATGTTAAATCATGTTTCATTGATTTAACTGATTAACGTGAATAGCCATCTATATATTGCAATCTCTTTGCTGTTTAGTGTTCATACTTGCAGGATATATTTTGGTGATCAAGCTTGGATTGGAAGATACAACAAGAGCAACATAAGGAGAATAGGAAGCGCTTGGACTCCAAGTAGGTTTCTTAATATATTCTATGTGTCTATTTACTTTTAGGAAAAGTATCTGCAAATTCTTTGATCTGTTGTTGTAAATGCATAGCACCACATTTAGGGAATGTTTTTTATCCATAATCCATAATTCCGCATAAAAAATTGGCGACTCCACTCGGGAGTTTACCTTCATCCTTGGTGTATTTTTCCTGTGCTTATCCACCCAATAGCATCTACTCTCAATTATTAGGATTTTGAAATTAAGAATTGCATTAGAAGTGTGTCAGTAGCTTGCGTTTTTGTTCTCTGCTGCACCCAACGCACTTTTGGTCAAGACACAGTGCTTTTCATAGCACTGTCTCCCACTCAGGGGTACTTTGCAACGCACTGTCTCCCCTTAAACACTGTGTTGTCCCCTAAGCCAACCAAATTCCCTTTTAATTTGTCATTTCCATCACTTTCAACCTTTTTTTTGTTGTGTTTTCAACTGTTTGATACCTCATAGAGACCAGTGAATTTACCTGAATCTTCCTCCTTTGAAAAGTAAGTTTGTTCAATGTCTCTTTAAGTGTTTTTCTTTATCATTGAGAAATCAAATTCAAAGTATTTTATTTCTGCATCAGATCCATTTTTTTCGTGAAGGAAATTGTCGTTAAATTCTTTGTTTCCTGTAGGAAAAGTTGTAGTTCCATTCTTCATTTTTCCAAAAAGAGAAATTGTTGTTCGATTCATCATTTCTCAAAGAAGAAAACATTTGTTTTTTGTTGATTTGATGCATTTAGTTTCCTTTTTTTCATTCACGTTAAGGGGACTAAAAAGAAAAACCTGCATTTGCATATAGTGGATTGTGTGTTTTGCATAGGAACAAATAGGAAATTTGCATATTAGTTTGTGCTCTTTGTTGTTTACTCTCAAAACTAATTTCTCTTTCCCTTTAGTAGCTAAGATTTTCATTGAAAAAGCTAAAAGTGAAAAGTTTTCTTATCATTTTAGTTTGCATTTTAGGAATTTCCATCACTTCATCGTGGTGAACCTTGAAAGGAAAATTGATAAACAAGATCAACTTAAAATTTACATCAATTTAACTAACAAATCATTGGAACCATAATGATAAAATTTAGAAGGTCTCGGCTAGAGATGTGTTCCGGCGTCGTAAAACATAGAAGTTGTCATTAATTGTCTACGATACATTATGAGTGTGATAAATCACTCCACGTATGTAAGTATATCGTAGCTCTTCCACGTACCTTCGAGTATATCGGGCGGTGTTATAGTACGAAAAGTATAAAGGGGTGCCCTCACTGTGCGGTTTCACATCAGATATCGCTAATACGGACTTGGGCCTCCACATACCTTCAGGTATATTTGGGAGGACAACTTTAGGTTTCTATCCATCCATAGTGAACTGAGTCGGTCACCTTGTAAATTGTGATACATCGAACACAACATTTGGGGAGATTGCCTGCCCATACTTCTTGGTTCGCCAGGAGGTATTCTGCAGTTCACAGTTTCTTGGTAAAACTTTTGCCTAAAATTACCCTTTTATTTTGTTTATTAATTTTTGGTCATAAAATAAATCAGTCATCGTGGAAGAATAAAATCCCTTTCCCCGTCGTTCGCATAGACTTGCATTGAAACCACCTTTACCACCGAAAGTCACTTTTGTTTTGCGAAGGCGACATCGCTCTATTGAAACTAGTATCATCAATACCTCTGGTGAAGCATCATATTCCCATATACCAGAGTCGACACAAGTTTCTTGGTTCGTCTACTGTTGTCGAGACGGAGTCCTCACAGCTACCTGTGGTCATGATCCATCCAATCAGTGAGACCAGACCTCCTGAACCCGACGTTGTTCAATGGGAAGTTGATCCAGATCCTGTCTCTTTTTTTCCAGAACATCTGCATCCCGAAGTCGAACGACCGGAAGTTGTTCATGTATCGGTCACCCCAGAATATATTGTAGCTATTACGTCTACCATATCGTGCAGTCAACCTCCTGAAATATACTTTGGGCCTGACGGCGAAATCTTTCCACTTGGTTTAATTTCGATTGAATAAATCCCACAAGATGAAACACCTTTAACTCCAACCCATTTTGGGGAGGATCTTTACTTGTACGAGTCTTTTCCTCAATCACTTGCCTCTGCTTTTGTTGATCCTATTCCTATTCAAATTCTCGTCAATTCAAAAGGGTATACATTTGTTCAAGTAACCATGTGTGAACCAACATCTTCGTTTGGGCCATCTGTTCCAATTACATCAGCACCTGCTCTCGCTACCCCATCAATGTAATATCCCAAAATGGGAAAATCAACAATACATGCTAAAATAACGCATTTTTCAAGATTATGTGCAATGAAATGTAAATACAGCTCATGTCTCCCTTAGATATGATATTATAGTAACTAGATATAAAAGGATTTCAGAAACAAATCACAATTGCATAGTTAAACATGCCTCCCATGCCATAAATAGCTGAAAATCAAGTAAATATAGAGACTGCCCATGTATGAAATTTGGAATAACATGACAGCGTTATTTTACTACCTCTGCAACAGCAGTAGGTTGTACATCATATATAGAGAAATTATGTGGAAAAAATATTAGATCTACGACAGATCCATGCACTATACAAGCTCTTTTATCAACCCCCCTTAGGGTTTTCAGAACAACACCATGTACAAAATTTAGATATGAGATCTAAGACTACAGATATATGGAAATATTCAGAACTAGAAAGTGGATCTGATTTTATATAAACAAGAAAATGATCTCCTCCAACATATCTCCAAAGTGAAGGGCAGATCCCCAACACTCAAAAAAATCAGCTCTCCAAATGGTGCATTGAATCACCCTGCAGCAGCTCCTTCAGAAATAACACAGATCTGGACTTCTTCTGTGCTATAGCAGACAAAATAATGTTGGCCTGCAGCCAAGATATGGAAAAGAAGCTCAAATCTTCCAATACTATCCTCCCAATTGAGTAGAACCCTCCTCCAATGAAAAGAAGCACTTAAATGGCCTAGATTTGAAGATCTATCCTCCACTTGCTGCAGCTTACTGAAACATGAAAATCCTCAACAAGATCTCCACTATCAAAGGAAGATGAAGCTTGGCCTCAAGCCAGATAGTGGAAAATATGGTGCAAGGATCCTCCAAGAGCTACTCAATGGAAGAGAAGGAATTCCTAAACAGGAAGACCTTGTGCTAAACAACACTCTATCTTAGCTAAACAGCCATAGAAAGAAAATATGTCTAAACATATCATATAATCATAAAATCATAATCATGAGCTAAACCCATATGGCTGCCATCCTCCTCCTTATAAACAATGTGAGCCTTCTCACCTTGGGTCCCACTCATTAGGGTTTCCATCTTCATGTAATGAATCTCCCTCCAAAATTACGCTGTCTCCATTAGTCTTACTCATATTTTTACAGCGTTGTTTGATTTAGTCAATCTTGACTGGATCAACCTTGACTGGATCTCCATGCAAAGTATTCTTCCACACTCAATGTGGCTTTATTCTATCTATCTAAATAGATCTATATTCCCATTGAGTTATCTTTATTAATGTTCCACATCCTCCATCTTAGCTTAGTTGACTTGGTCAAACTTGACTTTGTATACATGCCTTAAGCCCTGTTCACACCTGAAGGTGTTTTTATTCAGCTGTGAATATGATCCTTTCCCCATTAAGAGGGTTTTTATTGCTGCTAGAAATATTTATGGGTCTACCTACCCATTTATTCATCTAACTATGTGTTTGGAGCAAAATTAATATTCCTAATAGCTGCATGCTAATGTAGGAATATTACAGTCCTCCCCTACCAAATGTTGCTTGTCCTCAAGCAACTGCAAGGATAGAACTAAAGAGCCTCCCCTCTTCCCCTTGTATCATCATCAAGTGATAAGTTCCTCCAAAGAAAAAAATGCTTTCTCAACAATATGTCCTCAAGTTGTTCCTCCTATGTGTAAAAGTATGCCTTTGGTGAAAATTCCAAATGGCTCCCAACATGAAAAAGTGGGACATACATGGAAACAAAAATATGTGGTCTAGAGGCCTTCTTGAGGCATGGAATTAGAAATATATTGGGAATCAACATCCCCATGTGAAGCCTCCATCCCCAAGCTATCATCCAACTCATGAAACATCTCCTCCAACTTAGGCTCCTGCAAAGAAGGTGAGCTGCATGGCTGAATATGTGGGACTAGAATGTCCATCCGACGCTGCTTCTCTCTCCACTTATGATATGTATGGGGCTGCTGCTAATATTGGGCTGAAATATCACAGCCTCTAAGAATGATCCGAGTCAACCCATCAATAAAAAGATCCATGAAGTGCCTCTCCCAAGAACTCAGGTTCTCCAAATGGCTCCTCCCACATTAAGACAAGAGGTATAATGTAGCAATCATGCTTTTCCCATTGTTTCTCCTAAAACATGAAACATATGAAGTATGGAGAATCATACTCCCAATGGGCACCTCCAATTATTGTGCCATTCTCCCAACAAGGCTTCCCATAAACATAATAACATCATCAATATATGGAAGAATAAAAAAATGAAAGCAAGTTGCCATATGACAACCAGGAGGTGGATCATAGTTCCATATGTGGAACCAGTGCAGTGCATCCCTTGCCTGCCTCAAAACAAAGTGTAACAAGTGTCTTTTCAGCCACTTTTTTGCTTCCACAATCATCCTACAAGATGGAATCATGAAAGTACAACTTGGTGCCAATGATGCACACCAAAAATCATGTGGAATTCTCCACAAACCACAAATAGAATGGCCAACATAAATGTTGCAAATGGCCTCAAGTACATCACAATACAAAATACAAGAAGGGAAGACCCTCCTTGGTACAATATGCTGATCATAAGAAATAAAGGAGTACAAATCATAAAGCATAAATATACATCCTCTATCATGTACTTTGGTCATTGAGCTAAAATGGCTCAATTGAAAGTCCTCCCTCACTTCGATTGAGTAGGGAAGTGGTTGTGCCAACCTATCCATCATCATCCAGGCTATGCATCTCTCCATATGCTGATATACATCATGTTGGATGCCCTCCCAAGTGAACTCCTCCATCAAGGAATGATATGCATCAAAGTGCATGGAAAGAAAGCCCACAAGTGCTGCATGTAGATCTCTCTTCTTATGCTTGAAAATCCAAGTCAAGAAGATCATATAAAGGTAATATATGTCTCCATCCACCACTCCATCACTCTCATTTCCTACATGCCCACTAAGTGCATCATATATGAAGTGATCTTGGGAACACTCCATCAAAAGGCCCAAGCTCCCAAGTGATAGCGTTGTTTGCCTTTGTAATAAGGCTCCTGTCATCTCATAGCTCCACCCTTTGACATCTCACATGTCAAATTCATCATCAAACATAATGCTGCTATATGTGAAAGATCCTTCCCAAAGTAGAAGCACCTCCTCATCTTCCAAGGTTAAAGAGTAGCCCCTTTGCACCATGATGGTGCCATCTCCTATTCTTGCAACATCATGAAAAGTATGGGATAAGATCAACCCATACTCTTTCAATAACAACCAAAGAAATAATAGCTCTAGTTGCCTCCCCACACCATCATCATATAAATCATGGAGCAATATCATAATAGTTGATATGAAAGATATCACATCATCCGAAAACATCAAAAATCCTTGCTGCCATATGATGTAAGTGTCATGCCAAAGTCCATCCACCCACATACCCTTTGAAATAGAATGTGTCATAGGATGACCAAACTCTTTCAATAGTAACCAACACAATCTTGCATCCTATTGTCTAGTGTCATAAATCTACAAGTAGCTTCCCAGCCTCTTGCTCACCATCATCACCCATCCAACCCATGGTGAGTGTATATCATCATGTCCATAAGTGGCATTCCCCCAATGGAGAATATCATCCTCCCAAATCATATTTTTGTCTTTTCATTTCATGGGATATTGAAATGCAATATCCTCAATGACCAAGTTGATCCCATAAGGATCCAAATAGGTGGTAGGAAAAAACATCCCATCATGATGTGTAGGGCTCATCAAGAAGTATCCAACACAAACATGAGAGATGTTATCCATCCTAATATGTCCTCCATCATCTATCTACTCCCCCTTTGTTATGTATATGGGAAGGTCATTGGAATATTCCAACAATGGTTGGGCCCCCAACTCATCACTGCTGCTAAATGACAGCTTTGCTGATCTCCAAGATGGTGCAGTTGCTGCCTCAAAATCAGATCCAATGTTGAACACATATTTTTGCAATGTATTGTTCAAGACAATACTCATCCCATCCTCCAAGAAACTACATTCCAACCTCAATGGTTGTGTGCAGCTCAACAATGATACATTAGGATGACTGTTTGTTTCTTCATTGAATGAATCAAGGCTGCTTAGCGCAGTGAAAGTTTGCTGATCCAAATCAACTATATAATTTGACCCTTGGTCATGAAATGGTACATCCCCATCATCATCCATATGATGTATTGAAATAACAGGAAATGGAAGCATGTGCATACCTTGGTACAAGTTGGGAACATCTTGTACTACTACAATGGTTCCTCCTTCCAGTGTGATGGATTCCCAAACTACTGATGATGATGGCTGCTCTACTATAGCTTCATTAGCATTGGTACAAGTCTCTTCTTCTTCATGCATCTCAAAAATGGTGCATGGGACTCTAGATATCAAGAGATCAAGATCACTTTGAAAAGGTGCAAGTGGCCTTCCTCCTAAAACAAGTGCTCCTGTAGTAAGTGGTGGTGAAGGCTTTTTCTCCTCTGATTTCTTCTTTTCAAACTTCTTGATTAACCTTTGAGTAAAATTTGCATATGCAGTCACTCTTGCATGACTCAAATGGCTGAACCACCAATTTCTTGCTTCACCCTCAAGGTGCAGCGCTGCAATCTCAACAACTTCTTTCTCTACTACTGGATGTAGTAGAAAAAATGCATCCAACTTCTTTCCCAAATCCCTTGATGTGCATGAGGATGACCCATCAAAATTAGACAATAGAAATGTATTGCCCTTCATTCTTCTATTGATGCAAGGTCTCCTTTCTTCTTTGATCTGAATGAACTGTGGGAGAGTTAGATTGTTCTTGATAGCTCTCGGTTGAGACTTATATTCTGCAAGATATTCACTTAAAATCTCATGATCTAAGTATTCTTCATTCCTATGCCTCTTATCTTTCAAATAAAAGGCCATAGTATGTTTCCTTGGAGCTTTATGCAATACCAGATCTTCTTTTTGCTTATAGGAAGTACATGGAACTTCCTCATCTTGAAACCCTAACTTGGCTTCACTTCTTCTTTGCTTGACCTCCTTGGTGAGGTCCTTATTAGAACTAAAAAGAAATGAGAGAAAAATCATTCTTTCCATCATTTTGATCTTTGTCTTGAAACTCACAGGTTGAGCCAAAGATCATGCTCTGATACCACTGTAATATCCCAAAATGGGAAAATCAGCAATACATGCTAAAATAACGCATTTTTCAGGAATATGTGCAATGAAATGTAAATGCAGCTCATGGATCCCTTACATTAGATATTATAGTAACTGGATTTGAAAGGATTTCAGAAACAAATCACAATTGCATAGTTAAACAGGCCTCCCATGCCATAAATAGTTGCAAATCATGTAAAAATAGAGACTGCAACCATGTATGAAAGCTGGAAAACCATGAAAACATTATTTTATTATCTCTACAACAACAGTAGGTTGTAAATCAGATATAGATCAAGTATGTGGACAAGATATTAGATCTACAACAGATCCATGCACTATACAAGCTCTTTTATCAATCCCCCTTGGGGTTTTCAGCAAAACACCATATACAAAATGTAGATCTGAGATATAAGACTGCAGATCTATTGAAATATTCAGATCTAGAAAGTGGATCTGATCTGATATAAAAAATAAAATGATCTCCTCCAACATACTCCAAAGTGAAGGGTAGATCCCCAACACTCAAAAAATCAGCTCTCCAAATGGTGCACTGAATCACCCTGCAGCAACTCCTTCAGAAATAACGCAGATCTGGACTTCTTCTGCGCTGTAGGGGAAAAAATAATGTTGGATTGTAGCCAAGATACTGAAATGAATCTAGACTCTTCCAATACTGTCCTCCCAATGGAGTAGAACCCTCCTCCAATGAAAATAAGCATTGAATGGCCTAGATCTGAAGATCTAGCCTCCACTTGCTGCAGCTTACTGAAACATGCAAATCCTCAACAGTATCTGCGCTGTCAAAGGAAGATGAAGCTTGGCCTCAAGCTAGATAGTGGAAAATATGGTGCAATGCTCCTCCAAGAGCTACTCAATGGAAGAGAAGGAATTCCTAAAAAACACTCTATCTCAGCTAAACAACCAAAGAAAGAAAATATGTCTAAACAGACCATATAATCGTAAAATCATAATCATAAGCTAACCCCATATGGCTACCATCCTCCTCCTTATAAACAATGTGAGCCTTCTCACCTTGGGTCCCACTCATTAGGGTTTCCATCTTCATGCAATGAATCTCCCTCCAAAATTACGCTGTCTCCATTAGTCTTACTCATCTTTTTACAGCGCTGTTTGATTTAGTCAATCTTGACTGGATCAATCTTGACCGGATCAACCTTGACTGGATCTCCATGAAAATTATTCTTCCACACTCAATGTGGCTTTATTTTATCTATCTAAACAGATCTATATTCCCACTGAGTTATGTTTATTAATGTTCCACATCCTCCATCTTAGCTTAGTTGACTTGGTCAAACTTGACTTTGTCTACATGCATTAAGCCCTGTTCACACCTGAAGGTGTTTTTATCCAGCTGTGAATATGATCCTTTCCCCATTAAGAGGGTTTTCATTATTGCTAGAAATATTTATGGGTCTACCTACCCATTTATTCATCTAACTATGTGTTTTGAGAAAAATTAATATTCCTAATAGCTGCATGCTAATGTAGGAATATTACAGTCGATGTTCACAACTTCACCAGAGTCATATTTTCATGGTGGCCCTTTGGTCCCATCGGGTTATAAATATTTATCTGGATTTTTCTATGGTGCATCTTCAAACCCATGGACTTCACCAATGTCATCATCTAGTATTCTAACTGGTAAACCTATAGTGAGTACTGAACATATTGATTCTTTATACACATCATCAGGGCAATATCAAGCTGGTCCTTCTGGGTCTATACCATCCAATACCATATCAACTGGACTCCCTACATTTGGAGAACAATATTTTTTTTCTTATTACCCTCCTCATGCTGGGGGGAAACTTTGGTCACCCACTTTGATAGTACTCCATCGTTTTTTGGTCAACCTAATGTCGAAATGAATGTTTGTCAATGGCAGCCCACTTTGCGTATCCAACCACAAATGGCTGTACACTCGTATCAATCATTTCAAATTGTTGAACCCACATAGATTCCACTTGTTAATACATCTTTACCCCTGTTACAGACTCAAACTGTTGCACAACAACCATTTCAGACAGGTCCTTAAACTCAATACCCTCAAGTATTGGGCCCTCAGACTCCAACTCCTTCGGCTAATTTACAACAGCAACCTGTACCTGGAATCATTTATTCACAAGCTATATTACCATATTATGGGATGTCACAACCACATCCAGGTTATACCTATCCTCAACCAAATCCAAGTTATCCTAATTTGGGTTATAACATTGGTGGACAGGCCCCTTGAAAGCCTCAGGCGCAAATGCCTCAACCTTCATTTCAACAAGTATCGTACCCAGGTTTTGGTCTACAGAATCCTCAAGCATTTTCTTATCAAAACAACCCCTCTGATATGGGTTACCAACAATATATTCCTTATGATGGTGCTCAAAGGCATGTTGCCAAAGTAATTCCATCATACCCTGGCTCTGCTCAACCTGACCTTAATCGACAATTGCCCTTTGTTGCAACTTTAGAGTTACCAGATTTAAATCGGCTCACCAATGATCTAATCAAATATGCTCCTTGGTGGCTAGTGATACCCCATAAATTACCCTCAGATATTCCTAAGTTCAATGGAAACTCTAGGGAAGACCCATCGACTCATGTTATGACTTATCATTTGTGGTGTTCATCAAACTCGCTGAATGATGACTCTGTTCGATTACGTCTTTTCCAGCGTACACTCACTAGTCCAGCTGCAAAATGGTACATTGAGTTACCTAGAGCTTCTTTTGATAATTTCACTGCCATAGCTACTGTCTTTTTAACTCACTTCCAGTTACCCATACGATATGAAACTGGAACGAAACTCTTGATTAATTTTAAATAGACTAATGCTACTCACATTTCCGATCATATTCATGAGTGGCGTCATCGTCGTAGAATGGTTAAGACATTTGTTCCTGATCAGCTCCTTGCTGAGTGGTTCATTAAGTCCCTGTTACCATCTATAATTGAGGATGTGGATAAGGGTGGCGTTGTTACTGAAGAGAAGGTTATTTCTAGTGCCCAATATTTAGAATTTATTTATACTTAGTCTGGTATGCTCTACAAGAAAATTCCTAATGCGCCGTGATCTAATTTTACTGTTCCTCCTCAATTAAATGAATCTCACGCCAAAGACGGTTTGATTGGTACTGCAAGAAAACATCATATTACTACATCTGATCCTGCACCTTCTTCTGAAATCAATGTCGTGTCATTTGACAAAGGCAAAAGTGACAAGAAACCCAAAAGTAAGAAAAAAGGGAAATATAAGAAAAAGAAAACTTCTAACCCGCAGGAAAGATCATTTGATCAATCATTTGGAAATAGGAAACCTCGTTATCCATGCATAATCTATAATGAGGAACACTTTGTTCAGGATTTTCCTCACCACGTTGAAGTCTCAAAAATGGTTAAGACTTTACATGCGTCAGCTGTGTTGACATATCCGTTTCCGAATCCAAACACAAATTTGGTTGCTACGGATCCAGCTTCTAGTTCTCAAGTGCTTATGCTATCTGTCACAAAACCTTCAACAGATATTTTTGTGTCAACACATAATAAATATTACGGTAGTTAGGCCACTAATCAACCTACTACCTCGACCACGAATCCATCTACGGAATCGGTATCGCCTACTGCTATTCCTAAATTAACAATCAAGCCACCGAAGGGAGTCGTTCATAAATCGACATATAATCCTCGAGAAAGAGATGCTAAAAATTATAATATAGTTGAATATTTGGCTCAATCCCCTTCAGCTATGTCAGCTCTTGAGGTATTACAAAATTGTCCCTCCTAGAAACAAGATTTCTTGTCGGCTATTGGTGGAATTGATCCAACTGATTCTAATCTCGTAGTCTTTAATCATACGGGCTATGTGTCACAATTACCAACAGAATTGGCATTCTCCATACAAGTAAATATTCTCAATCACCTCGTTCATGGTAATATTATTGATGAAGGAGCATCTAAGTGTATTATGTCTCTAAACTTTTGGAAGACACTTGGCTCACTGCGCTTATCTCAATCATCAATGACATTGAAGGCTTTCGACGGACGTACATATAAACCTTGTGGTATTATCAATAAGATGCATGTACAACTAGGGGGTAAAACAGTGAATGTTGATGTCGAGGTTGTTTACGGACCCCTTGACTAAAATATTCTACTTGGAAGGCCATGGGTATATGCTATGACTACACTTGTTTCTACATATTTTATAATGATCACCTTTCCATATAAAGGTGCCATTACAGTCATCAATCAACTATCCTTGTTTGCCTCCACTTCACAGGTACTGGAAGTTTTTCGTTCATGATCGTGTGGGTCTCTGTTAAGTAGTACGCCCCTGCTCTGTGGAGGTTGAATCCCAACCAACCTCTAGGGTGTTAATTCCCCGAAACATTCATTCACGCACCCCAACTAGCACTTTAGAACATTGGTATAGGACTCTTAAGGGATTCCACTCTCATGGGAACCTTTGCATTACTATCGCCTGTGACGTCGACATAAATTTCAAGCATAGAGACCTGCTACATGATCTGTTCCACTCCATCTGGATTAAGGAAAAGTACAGGTGATTCTAAAATTTTTACGTTGGATGATTTCTGCCGTCCAACCCTATTGAGATGGCATAGCAATCAATCTATCTGGCTTGGGCGGCGAATCCGAAATTAGCATTGCCGGTTGTTTAGGTTGGTCGTTCCTTAGATTTTGGTACTCCATATGATCCTTTTTCCTCAACATTCTTGACAGATGAGAATATTTTGGAAACCATGATGTCATAAGTAGAACCAAGGGAATATTATCATCATCGTTCCCATCTTCCTGATTATGAAGAAAATAATTTTAGTGAACTATATCATCCATCGATCAAAAATTTCTTTTCGAATTCTTTACCTATTAATGCAATCAATTTCGAGCGAAATTTTCCAAATATTGAAGAAACCATTTCTATCGATATTTCGACCAAACCTGGCATTGTAGAAAATATTGATGTCGGAATATCTTGTTTTCCATCAAAACTCGAAAAATATTGCTTTCTCTTTCGTGAATTTCGTGATGTATTTTATTGGTATTAATAGGAACTTCTAGGCATAGATACTAGTATCATTGAACACACTATTAATATGTATCATGATGTCAAGCTGGTGCGTCAATGCCTTCATCCTATTCATCTGAAGAAGGCCACTACCATTCAAGCAGAAGTTGAGAAAAATTTTCATGCTAGTTTCATTTACCCTGTTCCGCTAATTGAGTGGGTTTCCAACAATGTTCCTATCATGAAAAAAACAAGGAACCATTAGAGTGTGTGTCGATTATTGGGATGTCAATCTTGTTTGACAAAAAGATAATTTTCCTACTCCCTTTATCGACCAAATTATTGATGATTGTTCTAGATGCGAAATCTTTTCATTCATGGATGGATTTTTCGGCTACAATCAAATCAATATCTGCCCAGAGGATCAATATAAGACAACATTCATCTATCCCTAGGGCACATTTGCTTATAGGAAACTACCATTTGGTTTAAATAATGCTGGGGCAACTTTTCAGAGAGCAATGGATTATGCTTTCAATGACATCAAGCACATTTTTCAACCCTATCTAGATGATCTACCCGTGCATTCACGAAATCAGACTGATCACCCAATGCATTTGAGAGCCATCTTCTTACGCAGCCGACACTACAAAATACACCTCAATCCACACAAATGTGTATTTTGTGTTGGCTCTGGTCATTTTCTTGGATTGGTCGTCTCAAAAGAAGGAATTCAAATCAACCCATTAAAGGTTCAGACCATTCTTGATTTGCTTGCACCATAAAATTTACTTCAAATACAGAAACTTCAAGGAAAGGCTAACTTCCTAAGGAGGTTCATACCCAACACACCAAAATGGCCAAAGGATTTACTCGACTCTTGAAAAAGGGGGTTGCCTTCCATTGGGACCAAGTTTCACAAGCTTCTTTTGATGCTGTCAAGGATACTCTTGTCCAGGTAGCATTAATGTATCCCCCCAATTATCATAGTGATTATTTCTTATATATCCTTGCGGTTGATACGACCATTGCTATGGTATTGGTCCATGTAGAAAATGGGATAGAACATTCGATCTATTATTTGAGTCATAATCTCAATGATACAGAAGTAAAGTATTCCATAGAAAAGCTTGCCTTGGTATTTGTTCAAGCTGTCCAAAGCTTTCGCCACTATATCTTGTTCCAGAAGACCATTGTCATTTTAGATTGCAACCCCATGACTTATATCTTATCATGTCAATTACTGGGGGGGAATTTTCAAAATGGATTGTCATTTTGCAAGAATTTGATTTAGAATTCATCAAATCCAAGTCAAATAAGTCTTTAGTTTTGGTTGAGCTTCTCTGTGACCTTCCCTTTGATAGTACTAATACTACGTCGAAACCATATATTCCTGACAAGACTCTGTTTCTAATCGTATCATCTGATCCTTGGTATGGGGATTTTATCATTTATCCCAGACCTAGACTTCTCGGCCTGATACCTCTCACTCTGACCAGCGACGTATTCGATACCAAGCCAAATATTATCTGATCCTTGGTGATACACTTTATCATTGTGGTGTCGATACAATTTTAAGAAGGTGCCTCACTCATGAGGAGGCCGAAAAGGTTTTAAATGATTGTCATGCTGGGGCTTGTGGTGGACACTTGTCTGGATACACTACCGGGCAGAAGATACTCCGCACCAGTTACTTTTGGCCTACCATATTTCGCGATTGCATCCTCGCGGTCATAAGTTGTCATGAGTGCTAGATATTTGATCGTAAAATACGCAAACCGTCAGCGCCAATGCATCCTATTGTCTCTGTGGGAGCATTTTCAAAATGGGGTATTCAATTCATGACCTGTTACCCTCATTCGTCTAGGGGGCATGGTTATATTATTGTCGCAATAGACTACTTTACCAAGTGGGTCGAAGCGATGCCTACATTCAACAACACAGGACAAACAACTACATTGTTTTTCTTTAATCATGTCATTGCACGGTTTGGGGTCCCACAGGCTATAGTCACAGATCATGGGAAGCATTTTCACAACCATATGATGAATGAATTGACTGCCAAGTTAGGATTGTCACATGATAATTCTACTCCTTATTATCCATAATCAAATGGACAAGTTGAGGCTATCAACAAGATTCTTAAACGTATGCTTCAACGAATGATAGGAGTTCGTAAAAGAAACTGGCATTTAATCTTGTACTCAGCCTTGTGGGCGTACCAAACCTCGGTGAGAAACGCAATTGGAATTACTCCCTTTCAATTGGTGTATGGTCTAGAAGCTATCTTACCAATCCAATGTGAAATACTGTTGTTAAAACTCGCAATCGACTTATTACTTGACACCTCAGAAGAAGAAGCATGTCTTTTTAACCTCATCCATCTTGATGAAACATGTCGTGAAGCCCAATTGGCCAACGAAGCGCATAAGAGAAGTATAAAGGTGCAATACGACAAAAATGTCCAGCCTCACATTTTCTCATAGGGCGACTTAGTCCTTCTTTATGATCAAGAAGCTGATGTAATAGGTACAGGGAAATTTGAGCCATTATGGCATGGCCCCTATATTGTCAAAAGAGTTCTTGCTAAGGGTGCCTATGAGTTGGAGGATTACGATGGAATTCCGTTGGCACAACCTATAAATGGGTTGTATTTGAAACGTTACTATGCTTAATCATGAGCGTAGTAATTTTTTGTATTATATTGTATATATATGTTGTTGATTTGCATTCACTGTCTTAGTTTTTTTTTTAGAGTTTGCTTCACGTTAGTAATCCACTTTACATTTCATCGCAGATGTATGAATCTTTGGAACCATTTTTTGGATATGTTGATGGTGCTAGTTTTTAACACTGGAAAATCGTACAACAGAAGACACCATCAATTAATGTTGAGCCTAAGGATTTACAGGGCAGGAACACATTATGGAATCAAGAAGTATTTAAAATCTCTAAGGTTTTGAGAAAATCAGATTTGAACTAGTCATAAATGTTGAATTGCGCGCTTTATCCTTCAAGAAGAGCGCCTTCTGTGCGCCTTTTTGCCCGATAAGTGCACATTCCTGGAAATGGAAAAAAGTCACTTTCCGAGACCACACCAAGCAAAGTATAGTTACTCATTATGTGAAAACTACCTAAGGACAGCCACCAGCGCCTTCTTAGACACTATGTGAGCACACAAAAGAATATTTGAGCACACAATGGAATCACACCTCTCCCTTGGGTCACTATCCATCATGTACCAAGGGAGGGAAGGAGGATTTGAAATTAACCTATATAAAGCCCCCAAGAGATGAAGAAATGGTGATCACATTGTTATGTTGACCAAAGTTTCCCAAGCAACACCAGTAGTGTGTGACTCTGAGCTGGAGCTAAAGAGGACTCGATCTTTGGCCACCCAACATCTTAGTCCACCACAACAAAGAGAGAGAGGGAGACTGCATCAGAAGCAGAGCTTGGAAGGCAACATCCTTGCATCGGGACCTAGAGCCATTGCCTAGGGGCCCTTTGGAAAGTGGGTAAAATTTCTTCTCCATTTCAAACGTTTAATAAGAAGAGGCCATCAAGCCATCGTTTGCATTATTATCATTTTGACTCTCTATATAACTTCTGTATATTTGTGTTCTAGTTTTAGTTTAACCAGAGCATACTTTAGCATACTATTTCCACTAAGTTTTATGCTTTTGAGCTCCCCCACTTTCTGCATATTACCAATAGTTTAAAGAGTAGACCACACTCTTTAAGCTGGTGTGATTTCATACACCCGTGCGACAAATCCACCACAACAGGATTGGTGACTCCACTGACATGTTCCAAGTTTATGTGGTTGTGCCATCTTTTGCAGGAGACCCTTTTTCTATGCTGGAGTGGAGCTGACAATCCTCTGACCCATCTTACAGTCCCTAGACTCACTAAGGTGACAGAATGAAGAAGGCAGCTCCTAATATTTTTACTTGCAGGATTTTTGTGCACAGTTTTTCCTCACAGAGGCGCATTGCGCGTGTTCAGGACTGACCTGCGCACAGGAAGGCACACCTGTCAAGGTTTTTTGCGCGCAAATTGCAGACTAAGATTTTTTATTTTTTTTCTCCCCATATTCTGCATTTTTATGCTTGTAGGTGTGTTGGGCAGCCCCTAATGTATCTTCCAGCACTTGTGTTGACACCCCACAACTTCTGAGAACTCATTTCTTGCTGCTTTCTGTAGGCATAGAGTTAGTTTTCATTTAAGATGGTCTTTGAAAAAAGTGTTCACATAGTTTAAGTAGGGGGTGAATTAACCATTGCTTTCCGAACAATTTATGTTTTTAAAAATTCTGGTATGCACACTTAGTTTAACTAGTCTGATTAAGTGGCCCAAGAACACACATGCATAAGCTAGTGTAGAAATTGTTTAGTTTAAATTCAATTTTTGCATCTAGGAAATTGTGGGACTAGGATTGAACCGCCAATTAGAGCAAGTAATCTCTGCTGTATTTTCACCATTTGGTGACCCTATACAAGCATATGAACGCTCTACATTTGTGATTTTCCATCTCCCTTTAGTTACTCACATAG
Organism: Pinus albicaulis; assembly: GCA_034641835.2. Lineage (NCBI taxonomy): Eukaryota > Viridiplantae > Streptophyta > Pinopsida > Pinales > Pinaceae > Pinus > Pinus albicaulis. The sequence continues at coordinate 1,699,873,755 of CM076580.1, read as the reverse complement.
AATAACTAGGAAGATTTGGAAGTGGCCCATTATCCGCAAATGTTTTCCATTTGAGCAAGGAACAACGTCACATAGTTTAACTAGGGGACTTTTGTAAAGGATCACCAATACCCATATGTTAAAATTATGAGATTTTTCACCATATTCTCGCACACGCTCAACCACTAAGCAAAGAAAGCTTCCTAAAACTAACTTAAACCAACTCACTAAATTCTCCCCACAGGGGCCACAAAAGAATTTATAGATTAAGTTAGGATCAAGTGGGTAGGAATCCAATAAGCCGCCTTGATCACAATTCACATTTAAACATAGAAGTTGTGTATTTAGGGAGCTTTAAAATCCACCTATAAGCCCACAGAAAAGAAAACCTAAGTGCGGAAGAGACCCGATTCAGAGGGGGTTAGGCTCAGGCGCAGTGCGTGCAGTACCAGTTGGGGCTACTTGACCCGGCTAATACTCGGTACTGTTAGCTGAATACCAAGAAGCCCAAGAATCAAACGCTCACATGGGACGGTGGTTCTTAGTGGCCAAAAACTAGGGCATCCTTTATCCATTAGGTGACGGTGCAGGCAAGCACCAGACCCTCTACCCTTGCCTTGGTGGATTCTATTCGGCTAATTGGGGTTGTCGCCAACTCTTACGGGACGTTGTGCCAGCACTCGCAAGAAATATTCTTAAGGCCCAGTTACTTTTGAGTGTGTGAGGACGTAATAGGTCTTCTAGGATTTTGAGTATCACACACAAACTAACAAAACCATTTTTTTCTTGGTTGATCACATAGATTAAGTTAAAGGGAAAATTCATTTCATTTTCGCTTTGTTTTATGTGTGTGGCCATAAATTTGTCGTGATCATAGACTCAATCCCCTAAATTTTTTTCCAAAACCTAACCTGGTCGACACCCAAATGTTTCCAACGGAACCTTGTCGGTCCAGGTGTCTTTTGGACCTCCCCCATTATCGGGAGGGGTTCCAGGTCTTCGCCGTTTAGGCGTCAAAGACGGAACATTGCCACAATCATTGGTTCATGCTTTCTTGGAGCAACCTTAGTTGGGAACCCTAGTCGGTCTCCCAACACCACACCGCACACCACTCCCCCCTCGTCCCTTAGGGGGCCGAGGAGCGCATCCCATACGGGAAGCTAGCTGAATTCATAATAGGGTACGTCACAGACTAACCCTCGCTCTAACCAGGACTTCGTGTCTTCACACGTTGCCTTGGCGTCAACCTCCCTGTCACTCTTCTTAGTGGCGTTGAATCTACCCAATTTAACCAAGCTCACCAATGACCCCATCGCACACGGCCCCAATTGGCCTCCCATGCCCACGAAGCTCCCTTCGGACATACCAAAGTTTGAAGGCAAGCAAGCAGAAGACCCAGGTAATCATATAATGACCTTTCACATGTGGTGCTCATCGAACAGCATCATTGATGATACTATTCGGTTGAGGCTATTTCAATGCACTCTTACGGGAGTGGTCACGAAATGGTATGTGGAGCAACCTCCTACTTCACATGGAACCTTTAGCGCCCTCACTACCACGTTCCTCACATACTTTCAGTTTCCCATTCACCATGATTCGGGAATGAAATTATTGACCCATTTCAGACAATCCCCCTCCATCCATATCTTAGAGCATCTCCATGAGTGGAGGCGGCGTCGCAGTTTATGCAAAGCTAAACTCGATGACCCGGTCCTTTTAGATTTATTTTTGAAAACTCTAACGCTGGAGATTTCAAAGGATGTGGCGCAACACAACCCCACATCCGAAGAGGACGTAATCAGTAAATCCCTGCAACTTGAACTGATCTATACGCAGTCAGGATACATCTACAATATCCTGCCTAATGCCCCACGCCTGCAATCTTATCAAAAATTTCCAGGCGCGTCTAACTCCACAGATGGACTAATTGGGTCAATGACCCAAGGGTACCTAGGCATCAGTAGTCAAAGTCCCAGTTACATGCATGGTTCTACCCAGAACATGTCTCAACCCGGATTTCAAAGTCATCATATGTCGTAGCAAAATTTGACTAATAGGGTGCAAGCGTATCACCAAGGAGGATCTTATCCTCCAGCTATGGGGATCTAGTACACAGGAAGAAATACTGACGGAAGAGCTCCCCCCCAATGGCCAGGCGCAAACATGAGACAACATTATGCTCAGTCCCATGCACACAACCCACCTACGTAAAACAATGCACAAGTGAACTTTGTGCAGCCGTCCCAAAATCAACCACACCAGTATGATAAGGAGAACTACCCTCCTAACGTGGTTAAGAAAAAGACAAAAAACAAGCCCAAAGGGAACCCTGGATACGGGGTAGCAACCAACAGTGCCCACTGCGATCCCAGGTTAGAGGTAACTCCAACCGGAATCAAAACCAGGAGCCAAGGAATGCTCAAAGGCAAGGCAAAAGGCCACCTCTATCAGCAAACCATTCTTGTTCAATATGTGGTGAGTACGAGCACTATACTCACCACTATCTCGAACTCCCTAAGCTTAAAAGCTACAAAGTAACTGAGGACAAGGAGGATCTTCCCAGCAAACTGTGGTGATGCAAGAGCCTTCCCCCATCAAGGGACGGTCAGCACTCAACAGCAAAACCCAGACGATTCCAGGAAAAGCAACCATGAGATCTACATGGCTGGGGAGGAAATGTTTTTCCAAACTCGTGATTGTAGCTATGACACCCCACCAGACACCAATACGTCAGGGGCTAGTACAAGTGCACCGACTGCACCTTTAACCATTCCAAATATTCCTACGAAACTATTGCCAAAAATGGTAAAAGGGCCTAATAGGTGAGCAGGTAACTACTCCAAAGCAGCCCACAATTATAGCATCATAGATGATTTAGCTCAATCACCTGCTGCTATGTCCACATTGGAAGTACTGCAGTCATTCCCCAAGCAACGGAAATCCCTACTTTCCGCATTAGGCACTATTGACCCTGCCGATACACGCATGATGGCTTTTGACTTGGGCAAAGCCACCCCTAGGCTTCCCTTCATGGTCACCTTCCATATACCAGTATTGGTACAAAATATTACTATTCACCGATGTGTCATTGACAAGGGTGCATCCACATGCATCATGTCAAAGAATGTGTGGTAGAAATTAGGATCCCCCGAACTCAAACCTTCCGTCATCACACTCAGAGCATACGACGGTCGTCCCTTGACCCCCGTTAGCCTCTTCCAAAATGTACCGGTCTACTTAGCCGGCAAGACGGTCCACATAGACATTGAAGTATTGGACGCTCACTCGGATTACAATATACTCCTTGGGCGGAGTTACATGTACGCCATGTCTGCCATAGCATCCTCCATCTTCCGCATCATGATGTTCCCCCACAAGGATTGAATCATTACGGTAGAACAGCTGAAACACAGTGAAAAGCGTCCCCTAACCAACACGAATGTAATTATACCCTATGTAGATACAACCATAAATGGTCTTTTATGGTATTAAGAGTATGGTCCTGACCAATTCAAACCATCGTCCTTCCTAGGGTCATTCCTAGGAGATCCTCCCATTATCCCTGAAGTGCTACCCAAGGCCACAGGGGCCCCGGTGTGCATGACGTCCACATCAAGCGCTGAGGCGAGTCAGGAAACGAAATCAAGCAGTAACAACATTAATACATCGACCACGGAAGCCTCGCTAGCCTACGCCACCTCCCAAACCCCTTTCCTCTACCCACCTCCTGGCTTCGTCTCCCAACAGGTTTTTGCGACACTGGTGTTACCCGACATATCGTTGGCATTCCCAGTTTGGTACATCATTCCCCCTTCCAGAACAGGAGCCACAAACGTTACTGCCATAGGGTTAAAGTCCCTAAATCCCGAGGAGCCCCAAATTACCCAAGAAATGGTCGCAACCACCCTCCCAAGGGAAGTTCCCATTACAAAACTGGTTACCACGGCCAAGAAAACCACAAAGAGAGGAAAGAAAGCAGTGACCCCCACCATGCAAAGGGAGTCATCAGCCTGCGCTATATGTGATGTCATAGGCCACCCTACCCACGTATTTCTAGAGTTGGACGAGTTAAAACCACTCCTTGGCTCCGAAGCAAACATCTCGACGTTGCGTTCCCGTAAAAAGGAACTGGCCACCAAAAGGACAAGCAAACCACTGCGTACCAATAAAACATGCGCCCTTTATGACACCTATGGGCACTATACCCGCCATTGTCTAGAAATACCATGATATAGGGATGCCTTACACATAATTGAGCGATCCTATCAAGAGGATCCCTCCATCCAGTCTATCAATAATGAGTCGCGTACCATCCTATACTTACAAGAGGAGCATAGATTCGTAGAAAGACCCCCAATAATGCCCATTATACATTGTATGCTATGCGATGAACATGGCCACTACCTTGAAGAGTGCGCCACATTGGAGCTCATTCACAGATGGTATCCAATCGAAAGGGTTTACCATGTGGGACTATGGGCAGTGCAGTTCACATGCCCTTTATGCGTCGACAATCACCTCTTGGAGGATTGTCACTACATACCTCACTTCCGGCTAGCCTCCGCTTAGCCATAGTTTTCCTTTCCCAAGAAGACGATATGGATGCCAAGTCCACAGGCAGCTCCATGACCCAAGCAGAGGAGATGAGAAGATCTATCATGTTCTTTTTAGCCGAATAATGGCCTAGCAGGGAACCCCTAGTTACCCCTAATGACACTTCACAAAACACACCCGCATGCACGTTATGTAAAAAGATAGACCATATAGTCGTCCATTGCCCTAACTTAGCAGCATTATGATGTTGGTTCCCCACCTGGCCTCAGACCAAGCACGATAATACCCCCATATCACGGACATTTTTCCTGATATGTTAGGGTAATCATTACGACCAACATTTTACTTATGTCTTGCGGATCCGTCCCACTATCGACATGATTAATGCTGTAGAAAAGAGAATAGACAATCTTTGGGAATGGCATAAAATATACATCGCCAGCTCAACATCCCCACCACCGCATTGGTGTGTCAAGCCTGATAAGACCACACACCAACCACATGTACTCTAGGAAAATCCTAGGATAACATGCAACCTATGTGATCTAAACGATCACCGAGTCAACCAATGCAGAGAACTCAAGCGCCTTGCAAATAGTCTCCGCATAGTCTTGTCTCTCCCTAAAAAACTTCTCTCTAATCAAGAGAGGATCACACACACTTATTGCCAAATTTTCTCACACTTCCATCATACGTTTAAGTGTGCACATCTCCCCAAGCTGAAAGCAACTCGAGCAACATTAAGCCTACCAGCTACCAAAGAGGAATACAAGTCTAAACCAACGACACGGAAATGGAAGTAGAAGACGACCTCTTCTATGACTGACCATTTCCAAGCATCCACATTAGGGACAGCTAGTAGCGTAGAATCACACTATCTACTCTGTCAGCGTTGTGATACCGTGCACCATTTGCACTATCCAAAATCACACACCAGAGGTATGCCTGCTAATGAAAGCATTCAGGCACCTCTGTGATAAGAACAAATTCCACCTACCAAAAATTGACTATCCTAGTGGGAAATCCGGCCTTATGCTCGCATAGGACTCCATTACCGATATCCTTTCCTCGTAACATGCTAGTGACACAATTCACCACATACGACTTGTATCATCACATGCCCAAGATAAGATTCCAACCAACCGCTCGTCCCAGGATTTCCACTTTATTCTTGTCGCAAAAAACCAAGGTACCTTACGCTTTTTCATTGATTTCTGAAAGATCCCAAACTTGTACGCCGCCATCGAACTCCTTGATGACACCCAGCCTCTAGAACAACACCTAGTACAACTAGAACTAGTTGGCAAAAGATGGCAACAATCGCTGCAACACAATGAGGCCCATAAGAAAAGGGTGAAAGCATCATTCGATCGCCACATCACCCCTCATTCATTTACCAAGGGCGAGTTAGTCCTTCACTACGATGTCGCAAAAGAGACCTTAGGGCCAGGAAAATTTTAAACCTTATGGAAAGGACCCTATATCATCAAACATTGTCTCTGACAGGGGGCATACATCTTGACGGAACCAGACGGGACCTACCTCACTAACCTCGTCAACGGCCTGTACCTCAAGAAGTTCTACCCATAAGGGCCCCAGCAGCCCTTATCCCCTAGAGTTAGAGAACACAAAAATACCAACACAAAAATATTTTTGACCCAAATACCTATGTAAAAAACACGCTCGAAGTGCCACCATGGATCACCAACTTGAAACCTATTCTGGATTTGTTGATGGAGCATCGCGATGGTCTCAAAACTTAGCTGCAGCTGCCTGGGTCATCTACCACCCTGACCGATCACCACTATGTTCAAACGGTGTGTGCATTGGATCAGCAGCCAAAAATCAGTCAAAATACAATGTCGTTATCAGAATTTTGTGCGAGGCCCTCCATCAGGGTATCCTCCATATGCATTTCTACCTCGATTCCCAGTTATTATTATCACAGTTAAACCAAAAATTTGAAACCAGAGACACAAACCTATTTAGAAAATATTTGCGTGCCAAAAGATTAAGCAAACAATTTGATTACATTACATTTTCACATGTATCAAGGAATCAAAACCAAGCAGCTGATCGCATAGCTAACAATATCCTAGACTAGAATGCATCACGAATAAACCATCATACATAAAAAACCAAAAACATAGATATCCATCAACATAACTGATGCAGGGGAATTAGACACTAGCCAGCAATGTAGGAGGTTTTGTCCACATGTTGTGGCTAGGAGGGTTCGAAATCACTTGAATTGTAACAGCTAGGTGTCAATACCTCAGCTGACTGTATTATTTAGATTAGTTAGAGTTTGTAGAAGTCGAACAGTTAGGCTCGATCCAGCTGTTAGTTCAGTTATTGGAATAAGTTGTAATTAGACCTTTGATTTCTAGAACGGTCCTCTCATAGGAACCGAAGAGTCATATGTTTATGTATATAAATGTAATTCCTTGGATGTATTAGAGAGATAGAAGGAGGAAGAGATATTTATGCAATAACTTTGTGTGTTAACAATTGTTTCCAGTTAAATGATTTCAGAGCTTATTTGCCAGTGTATTTTCTCGAACCGTAAATTGTGAAGAATTTTGTTTAACTGCGAAGCGATTGAACTCTATATATGAATGTTGAATTGAATGGTCCTACAGTCTCCGCGGCCCTCTGTCTACCATTTATAGTAATTTATCCGAGCAAGTTTTGTGAAATTATCCCACCGCAGGCAAGGCCTGTGTAGAGAAATCGTGGTCGTTAAATCCTATTTTAATGTTGGTGAAATTCCCATATAAAGAGAATTATATTTGTTTTGCCACTAATTGAGTTCCTCACTAGGACTAAACCCTAAGTTGACAAACGGAGAGTGCACGAAGGAGAATACTAACCCGACGCGAACCTTGGTTAATCACTGTACAAAAACCGCGAGTGGAATTGTAAGGCAGATTGCCCATATCGCACCGCTTTTGGGTGAATAGGCGGTATTTTCCAAATGTGAGCGATTCCATAGACCTGTTGACGCGTGGCGAAGTGGACCTCGAAAACCCACCGTTTAAACCGCGTCATCGCACATTAACATTCGTACCAGAATGCCGAGTGATATTTCCGAGAGCCGTTGATCTGGGAAAGGGCCATCGGACGGTGGTCACTTGCTGTAGATGCGCGAACGATAAATGAGGTGCGCAAACGATAAGTGAGGTACAGTGTAGGCGTTTGATTGGTCTATTGGTCGTAGAGGTGGGGCCCGGAGTCAAGGTTTATTACACAATTATGTATTCAAAATAGAGCGTTGGATTTATATAAAGCGCGAAGGGTTAAACTTTGGTTATAAAGGTTTAGAGGTAAATACACATGCTGGGAGATATAATTAAACAATCGAAGTTGTGATTATATTTATTTGCTAATTTATTTGAAATTGATAGATAAATTAAAAGAAGATTAAGGAGAACACGTGGAGGCGAACCAAGTATCTGAAAGGAGAATGCGGACAGAGCCACGACGACGGTTGACTATCTCTCCGTGGGGCTGACTTTCAGTTTTGTTGCGTCATTTGTGGTATCAAAGCCATTGTTTTAAGGTTGTTTTTGCAGAAGAGCTGACATGGAAATCCGAGTTGGTAGAGGTGCTGGCAGAAGGAGACCTGTAGCCGACGCAGAGGTGTTGGGGATGTTGCAGAGGGTCGAGGCCAGAATGGATGACATGGAGCGAAGACAGCCCAAAGATCCTGAAGACATCAGTGAACCTAAAACAGAAGAAGCCGAAGAAAATGTTAAGATTCCTCCTGACATGAGGCTCCTTAGAACTGTTATGGGGTCTGTAGTTAAGCCCATAATTGAAGTGTTGAGTTATGCAGGGGGACTGAATCCAAAGGAACTGGTGGATTGGATAAATGAAATGAACAAATGCTTCGATTATGAAGAAATAAGTGAAGATAAAAAGGTCAAGTTTGTGGTGACAACGCTGAAGGGACATGCTACACTTTGTTGGGATGGAGTGCAGGCAGAGAGGAGGAGAGTTGGCAAGAAACCTATCAAGAGCTGGACCAGAATGATGGCTAAATTAAAAGGTGAATTCTTGCCTAGTGATTACCAGCTGAAATTGTATAGGCAAATGCAGAACCTGAGACAGAGGTTGCTGACAGTAAAAGAATACACAGAGGAATTCTACAGAGTGAGCATAAGATCTGGGCAATTTCAAGAAACACCAGAGAAGACTGCCAGATATGTGAATGGTCTCAAGTTGGAGATCCAAGATGAGATTGGTCTTCTGTCTCCTAAGATAGTGGAAGAGGCCTACCAGATAGCCTTGAAAGCAGAGGAGAAACTCCTGAGGAAACAATCTTCTAAGAAGAGAGGTACTTTCCGTGGAAAGGGAAGTCAGGGTGGTAGGGGAAAGCCTGCTACACCTACGGATGGAGCTAACAATAGCTCACCTTAGAATGCATCTACAGAGGATGATGCAAGGGGTAGAAGGGGTTCTTACAGAGGAAAAGGAAGAGGAGGTAGAGGTAGAGGTATAGGTAGAGAGTTGAGGTGCTATAGATGTCAGCAAGTGGGACATAAGCACTATGAGTGTCCAGAGAATGTGGGTGCTGGTCCTAGGAATGCTGTTGTTGCTCAAGCTGGAGAAGAGGCATAAATTGAAGAAGAAATTCTTCCAGAGAGGGGAGAGTCCTTGGTGGTAAATAAGGTCTTGTTGAAGCAAGCCAAAGAGGTCACTGAGCCTGCACAAAGGAAGACTTTGTTTAGGAGCATATGCAAAGTCCAAGGGAAATGTTGCCAGCTAGTCATTGATAGTGGTAGCACAGACAATCTGGTTTCCACTGAGGTAATCGAGAAGTTGAAGTTGAAGAAAAGGGAGCATCCAACTCCCTACAGGGTGTCCTGGCTACATAAAGGGCACCAGCTGGTTGTAAAGGAACAGTGTGAGATAGAGCTGCAAATAGGAAAATATAAAGATAAGGTCCTGTGTGATGTAATGCCCATGGATGTGTGTCATACATTGCTGGGTAGACCTTGGCAGTTTTACAGAGCAGCAGTGCATGATGGCAAGAAGAACACTTACAAGTTCTTCAAAGACGGGGTACACCATACATTGATACCCGTGGAAGAAGGAGAGCCATCCAGCAGAGTGATTGATCCAAAGACTTTGTTGCTGAGCGGGAAGGAATATCTGTAGCAGATAGAAGAAGAAGAGGTAAGTTTTGCTTTAGTTTGCAAACCTAAGGTAGTTCTTACTTCCACAAAGATTTCTGATTTTCCAGTAGAAATCCAAGAGATGTTAGACAATTACTGTGACATTGTTGTGGATGATTTACCTGATGAGCTGCCACCTGAGGCAGCCTACAGAATGACTCCCAAAGAAAATGAGGAAATTAGGAGACAAGTACAGGAGTTGGTGGACAAGGGGCTGATCAGAGAAAGTTTGAGTCCATGTGCAGTACCAGGAGTATTGAGCCAAAAGAAAGATGGAGGCTGGAGGATGTGTACTGATTCCAGAGAAATCAATAAGATCACAATCAGGTACAGATTCCCTTTGCCCAGAACTAAGGATTTAATGGACTGTTTGAGTGGTGCTAATTATTTCTCAAAGATAGATTTGAAGAGTGGATACCATCAGATTAGAATAAGAGAGGGTGATGAGTGGAAAATTGACTTTAAAACAAATGAAGGACTGTATGAATGGATGGTAATGCCTTTTGGGTTGTCAAATGCACCTAGCACTTTTATGAGACTTATGAATGAGGTATTGAAAGAGTTCATTGGTAAATTTGTGATAGTGTATCTGGATGATATATTAGTTTTCAGTAAAACTAAAGAAGAAAATTTAAGGCATCTTAATCATGTCTTGAAGAAGCTGCACCAAGAGAAACTGCTGATAAATTTGAAGAAATGCTCATTCTTGAAGGAAGAGTTGGTGTATTTGGGGTTTTTTGTTTCTGCAGAAGGATTGAAGATGGACCCGAAAAAGGTTAAGGCAATTGTGGAGTGGCCTTCACCCAGGAATGTTTTTGAGGTAAGAAGTTTCCATGGACTTGCTATTTTTTACAGAAATTTTATAAGAAACTTCAGTAAGATCAATGCGCCCATAATTGAGACAATAAAGAAGAGCAAACAACCATTTAAGTGGATTGCTGAAGCAGAAAGAAATTTTAAAGTTTTGAATCAAAAGATAACGGAGAAGCCTGTTTTGATTCTACCTGACTTCACAAAACCATTTCAAGTAAAATGTGATGCCAGTGGAGAGGCCATTGGGGCTGTGTTGAGTCAGGATGATAGGCCTGTGGCATACTTCAGTGAGAAGCTAAATGACACCAGAAGAAAGTATTCCTCTTATGAGAAGGAATTCTATGAAATTGTTCAGGCACTGAAGAAATGGAGACATTATTTGATGTCCAGGGAATTTGTATTATATTATGACAATCATGCTTTGCAGTATATTGTACAACAGCCCAAGTTGAAACACAAGCATGCTAAATGGGTTGAGTATCTCCAAGGTTTTAATTTTGTTTTGAAACATATAAGTGGCCAAGCCAATAAAGTAGCTGATGCTTTGAGTAGGAGACACATGCTTGTTCAAGAAACAAATTTTGAAGTTGTAGGATTTGATTTTCTAAAAGAATTGTATAAAATAGATCCAGATTTTAAGGAAGCATTTGAGGCATGTAGAAACCCTGTTTTAACAGATAGAAGCCAGTGGCTGGATTATTTCCTGCCGGAGGACTTGTTATTCAGAAGAAGCCAACTGTGTGTACCAAAATGTTCATGAGGGAAAATTTGATCAAAGAGAAGCATAGTGGTGGACTTGCTGGACACTTTGGTATTGATAAGACTTATGAGCAGCTGAGCCACTTCTATTACTGGCGCAGGATGAGAACAGAAGTGGATAAGTTTGTGAAGAATTGCAAGATCTGTCAATATGCTAAAGGAAGGAGCCAGAATGCAGGATTGTACACTCCCTTGCCTATTCCAAACAGGCCTTGGGACATGGTGAGTATGGATTTTGTTCTAGGACTACCCAAGACTCAGAGAGGGAATGATGCAGTCTTTGTTGTGGTGGATAGATTCTCCAAAATGGCACATTTTATTCCATGCTATAAAACTAGTGATGCCACCCATGTTGCTAACTTGTTTTTCAAAGAAGTTGTTAGATTGCATGGGTTGCCCAAGAGTATTGTTTCAGACAGAGACACCATATTTGTGGGTCACTTTTGGAGGACATTGTGGAAGAAACTTGGTACCATACTGAGTTTCAGCTCAGCTTATCATCCCCAGACTGATGGACAAACTGAGGTAGTGAATAGGAGTCTGGGAAATTTGTTAAGAATTCTTGCAGGAGAACATCCCAAGAAGTGGGATCATATTTTGCCTCAGGCAGAATATGCATATAATGACTCACCAAACAGGAGCACAGGGAAGAGTCTATTTCATATTGTTTATGGAATGCACCCCAGAGGAATATCAGAATTAAGAAATATGGGAAAGGCGAAGCTAAGGAGTGCAGATGGTGAGGAGTTTGCTTCAGAGATCCAGGCCATACATGAACAAGTGAAACAGAAACTACAAAGAAGTAGCATAAAATACAAAGGCAGAGTAGACTTGAGCAGAAAGGAAGTTCACTTTGAAGTAGGAGATTTGGTTTTGGCACACTTGAGAAAGGAGAGATTCCCAAAGAAGCAGTATAACAAATTGAAGTTCAAAAAGATTGGGTGATGCAAGATACTTAGAAAGTTTTTTGAAAATGCTTATGAGATTGAATTACCTCCTGATGTTGGAATATCTCCCATTTTTAATGTTGCAGATTTGTACAAGTATGAAGATGATGGTGCAGAAGAAAGAGCAACAGACAAGGAACAAATTGAGTGGAGAGAACAACTACCTCCAGCGCCACCACTGTAACCAGAGAAGATATTGGACAAAAGACCATTCAGAAGAACTAGAGGACAAGAGTACTTTCAGTACTTAATCAAATGGAAGGATAATCTAGAGGAAGATGCTACTTGGATGACAGAAGAAAGGTTGCAGAAAATAGGCAGATCAGTGGAAGAGCTCATGGATAGGAGCCCATGAAGAAAATTTCCCTCGGGAGTCCGATGCAGGGGCATTAGACACTAGCCAGCAATGTAGGAGGTTTTGTCCACATGTTGTGGCTAGGAGGGTTCGAAATCACTTAACAGCTAGGTGTCAATACCTCACCTGACTATATTATTTAGATTAGTTAGAGTTTGTAGAAGTCGAACAGTTAGGCTCGATCCAACTGTCAGTTCAGTTATTGGAATAAGTTGTAATTAGACCTTTGATTTCTAGAACAGTCCTCTCATAGGAACCGAAGAGTCATATGTTTATGTATACAAATGTAATTCCTTGGATGTATTAGAGAGAGAGAAGGAGGAAGAGAGATTTCTGCAATAACTCTGTGTGTTAACAATTGTTTCCAGTTAAATGATTTCAGAGCTTATTTTCCAGTGTATTTTCTCGAACCGTAAATTGTGAAGAATTTTTTTTAACTGCGAAGCGATTGAACTCTATATATGAATGTTGAATTGAATGGTCCTACAGTCTCCGTGGCCCTCTGTCTACCATTTATAGTAATTTATCCGAGCAAGTTTTGTGAAATTATCCCACCACAGGCGAGGCCTGTGTAGAGAAATCGTGGTCGTTAAATCCTGTTTTAATGTTGGTGAAATTCCCGTATAAAGAGAATTATATTTGTTTTGCCGCTAATTGAGTTTCTCACCGGGACTAAACCCTGAGTTGACAAACGGAGAGCGTACGAAGGAGAATACTAACCCGACGCGAACCTTGGTTAATCACTGTACAAAAACCGCGAGTGGAATTGTAAGGCGAATTGCTCATATTGCGCTGCTTTTGGGTGAATAGGCGATATTTTCCAAATGCGAGTGATTCCATAGACCTGTTGACGCGTGGCGAAGTGGACCCCGGAAACCCACCGTTTAAACCGCACCATCGCACGTTAACATTCGTACCAGGATGCCGAGCGATATTGCCGAGATCCATTGATCTGAGAAAGGGTGATCAGATGGTGGTCGCTTGCTATAGATGCGCGAACGATAAATGAGGTGCGCGAACGATAAGTGAGGTACGGTGCAGGCGTTTGATTGGTCTATTGGTCATAGAGGTGGGGCCCGGAGTCAAGGTTTATTACACAATTATGTATTCAAAACAAAGCATTGGATTTATATAAAGCACAAAGGGTTAAACTTTGGTTATAAAGGTTCGGAGGTAAATTGACATGCCGGGAGATATAATTAAACAGTCGAAGTTGTGATTATATTTATTTGTCAATTTCTTTGAAATTGATAAATAAATTAAAAGAATATTAAGGAGACCACGTGGAGGCGAACCAAGTATCTAAAAGGAGAATGCGGACAGAGCCACGATGACGGTTGACCATCTCTCCGTGGGGCTGAATTTCAGTTTTGTTGCGTCAATAACACAAAATACATAAACAGAAATAGATATCACACCATGTAGAGCCGCCAAAAATATCTCTCATATATATATCAAAAAATATGTGTATCTAAGTACAAAATAGTATCGTTGGCCCATTGGCCAACCCGAAGATACAAAGTTCGTCAAAAATAAGGGAAGCATCCTCATAACAGGTGCTTTCTCTATGTACAAAACTACCCTAGGGGGGTGCCTCCTCAAGAGGAGCACCTGGGCCCACCACTACTCATGGTGCCACCACCGGAGCTGTTGTCACCACTGCAATAACTACACGTCATAGAGTGGGTTGATAATCCCTCTCGCAGGCCATCACCGTCTCTAGCCAAACCTCCTCGAAGTCGTCCATGAAACCTCGAGCAGGCATCCCATAGGTCAAGTGGTCCACTTGACCCCGGAAGTCCTCTAGACTGGCCACCTGAGCCGTAAGAACTGCAATGCGCGCCTCAGCCACATCTGCATGAGCTCGCTTGGCCACAACCTCAGCTGCATCCGAGCTGCTGCCCTCACCAGAAGGGCCAACACCATCCCCCCAGGTCCACCGGCACCACCACCTGGTCCACTTGCTCCACCTCCCCCCTGACCACCACGAGGTCGTGGCAGAGGATCGTGACCCACCAGTCGGGCCACTGGGCGTCCCACCTCGCCAACATCTGCACGAGTAACCAAAAGAATGTCAGTGTCAATAAAAAACCACATAAGTACATAAAAACTCGAACAAATGCAGAAGAATATAGCACATACTTGCAGGATCCCAAACATAACCGAAAGGGAGACCGATATCTGGATCACCCTGAAAGTCCATCCCCGCATACGGGTATGGCAATAAAATTTGTGGGCTGGTCTCAAACTAGGCCTCTGTCGTGTTGTTCTAATAATAACCCACCATGCCACCACTACCGCGTGGCATCACCGGAGCCCACTTCCTCATGCGGGGCTCCTGCGGCCCCCCAATAGGCATTGCCACAACGGGCCTTAGCAGCGCCAATTTCTCATACATAATGCTGCACAAGATGCTAGCGTACGCAAATGACTTGGATCCACATTGGACCTTGTTTAGTTGCGACACCATACCATCAAAACAAAAGCAGGAAAAATAGAGAAAATGCCCGCCCCTCAAACGACGTAAAACTCCCACCTGTGGGCCCGATGCATGATGCAGAGAAAACGACCCCGCCAGTCGCACAATAATGGCCAAAGCACACCGCTTGGCCACATCTGTCACTGATGCAATATTGATGCACCCCTCAGTCATAGGTGCACCACCGTAATGCCTCCTCCAAAACCTTTCTAGGTTCACTCTCCCTGTAGGGAGTGGATACCTCAGTGCCTCACCCTGAGGCAGTAGCCTAGTCACAAAGTATATATCCGTCTCCAGATGGATAATCAAGTTCGTCCCCCTCAGTATGAACATATTGCGCCTCCTGTGCCAATGCTCTATAATGTAATGTAACAATCATTCCTGAGACCGAAGAAACTTGTTCTCAGCAAATTTTAGAAGGCCCCACGCGGCCAACTGACAGCACACCCCAGTGTCAATAGCTAGAGCAGCACGGATCTCCGGCCAGTCTCGCTCTCTCCACACCAACCTGCCAAGCAACACAGGCACCCATCAGTACATAGAAAAATATCAAAACAAACAAAAAACCCAAGTTTTTGTGTCTCCCTGCCCTTTGTGCACCTTTCGTTTCCTACACAGGCGCGCCCTTGCATGCAAAAAGGAGGAAAAAGTGCGCCCTTGCGCGTCTGTCCCTCAGAAATGAGCGCAAGGAGGGCGCCTATTTTCCTAGATCGCTCACGAAATCTGGGGCAAAAAATCCCTTTGAGGCCGTACAAACCCAATTTGTACGGCCCCCGGCACCATCAAACTGAAAAAATTGAAATGCAGGACATCATGGAAGTTACCTGGACATAATATCGCTAATCCCCGGTACACAAGCTGACCGCAACGGCAAGAAAGGCTCTACAATCACCTCTGATCTCCCAAAACTTAGCAAGTACAAATGAATAGGATTAGGGCCATAATCCCATATTTATCACCCTTTTCCAAAACTTTAGAGGTCAATAACAGGAGATCAGGAGGTCCATTCCGCAAACCGTAAGTTGCACAATCGTTAGTATGCCATGATGAACGAAAACGATGCCACACATTCACTTTCTGAAAAAAATAAAATTTTCAGTGCCGACAGGTATGCACCCTCCTATCTTCCTTTCCAAAGTTCACGTCTTTCGATAATATTAGATGAAAAGAAGATGCTTTCACTTGAGGTAGTTGTTTTTGCAGGAAGAACCCGCAAACCGTTCACAACACCATTCACTGAAAGTTTTGGAGCAGGTATCATTCTACCCTCAGCATGATAGAGTCCCAGAAAACTTCGCATATCTTGACATCATTTATCCATCAGAAACAAACCATAGGGTCCTCATACCCAACCATGTTTATCGTCACCTCACCCTGCATATGATAAATGTCCGCGTTGGTCAGTAGAGCCTCCCCTCCATTACGATCGTCACCCTAAGTAGACCATATATCACCACACAAGTGACGCCATGGCCATACCATTTCAGTTTGGGAAGCACCTCATGCCCATCCATCTATCATGCATAAGGTCAAGTTTACCATTCAAACTCAAAACCCCCTTCCCGGACGACTGGGTTGTACAAGCAGATTGAAAGCGAACCTCTATGCATTGCATTTGGCCCACCATACCTCCATCAGCATAATCCCATCTGCGACATCCTCCAATTCATCAACCCCACACATGAGACCAACCAATGGGACCCCTACCCCCAACAAAACACCATCCTCACACCTTTAGTGAGCGACCCTCTTTCATGTTTTTGGGTACCCGTCTCTATGTTTTGTGTAAACCAAACCCCATTATTTTATTCTTTTGGTAAGTGTACAAAGACCACAAACGATTCCCTTCACTAGTTCGCCCTCATATTTCACCTTTTCTCCCATGGAAACAGTCCCCCATTTCCCTTGGTCGAAGTATTTCACCCCCACGCACGCACCATCACGACATTCATAGCCGATTCACACCCGCCCTGGAAGTCCTACCGACTCCAGGGATTTTTTGTTTAGAAATAACTATGACTGCCGCCAAGCTGCTCAAGTATACTTCAACCTCGGGCCATTGAATCCCCATCATATATTTTTAGTCACCTCTCACCAACATGCCTATATTAAAATCATCACATCGAGGTCCCCGACCCCTTAGGTCGGCGACCCATGGTTCGGTTAAGGCTTCCTTTTTGTCGACCTCGACACCTCTTTTCCAAAAAGGAAGCGGTACTTTGGATTACCCCTCCCCATGCAAAGGGGTATCCTTGGGTGGCACTGTGGGAGACATTATTGTCCACAGATGTCATCGATCCTCCTGACATTCGACCATAGAAAAAGCTTTCATGTCACGATGGTATCGTACCTTACAACCATTGCACTTTGATCAGATCCGTCAAAGACCCGTGCCTCTATAAGCATCTTTGACAACAATGCTTACACGGGAAGGTCCCAAACAATACATATGCATGCATTACACAGTGATATGCCATACCAATATCACGCATATGGGTACCACATTCCACCTATCGTCAAAGAAAAAAACGCCCCTGAGGGCGTCAGCAATCATCGTCAACAACCACCAGCGTCACTGCCACAATAGTGGCACAGACAGCACATGTATTTGTCAATTTTGTTTAACTAGCCATAGCATCACGAGCATGGGACATGCCTGCCTTGTTGAAATTTTGTAAAAATGTTGTATATTTTTGTCTGCTTGCAGGGGGTCCCTCAGGCCATGGTTATATCGAAAATGATGCAAGGTGTTTTCAATTCCAAAATTCACGCAGATCTCTCTCTCTCTCTCTCTCTCTCTCTCTCTCTCTCTCTCTCTCTCTATCTCTATCTGCGTACGATACAGAAAATAAACTATAATGTATTTCGGCTATACAGTTCTTCCTAGACCTCACACATTAAGGGGCAACTGTTAACACTGGAAAATCGTACAGCAGAAGACAACATCAATTAATGTCGAGCCTAAGGATTTACAGGGCAGGAACACATTATGGAATCAAGAAGTATTTAAAATCTCTAAGGTTTTGAGAAAATCAGATTTGAACTAGTCATAAATGATGAATTGTGCGCTTTATCCTTCGAGAAGAGCACCTTCTGCGCGCCTTTTTGCCCGATAAGTGCACATTCCTGGAAATGGAAAAAAGTCGATTTTTGTGACCACACCAAGCAAAGGACTGTTACTCCTTATGTGAAAGCTGCCTAAGGACAGCCACCAGCGCCTCCTTAGACACTATGTGAGCACACAAAATAATATTTGATCACACAATGGAATCACACCTCTCCCTTGGGTCACTATCCATCATGTACCAAGGGAGGGAAGGAGGATTTGAAACTCACCTATATAAAGCCCCCAAGAGATGAAGAAATGGTGATCACATTGTTATGCTGGCCAAAGTTTCCTAAGCAACACCAGCAGTGTGTGACCCAGAGCTGGAGCTAAAGAGGACTCGATCATTGGCCACCCAACATCTTAGTCCACCACAGCAGAGAGAGAGAGGGATACTGCATCAGAGGAAGATCTTGGAAGGCAACATCCTTGCATCAGGACCTAGAGCCATTGCCTAGGGGCCCTTTGGCAAGTGGGTAAAATTTCTTCTCCATTTCAAATGTTTAATAAGAAGAGGCCATTGAGCCATCATTTGCATTATTATCGTTTTGAATCTCTATATAGCTTCTGTATATTTGTGTTTTAGTTTTAGTTTAACCAGAGCATACTTTAGCATACTATTTTCACTAAGTTTTATGCTTTTGAGCTCCCCCACTTTCTGTTTATTACCAATAGTTTAAAGAGTAGACCACACTCTTTAAGCTGGTGCGATTTCGTACACCCGTGCGACAAATCCACCACAACACTAGTAGTACGCAGAATCTATCCTCTGCAGCATGGGCCATTTTCGCTCCGAACGATGAGTTAGTGAGTTTTCAAGGGATTTGTATTGGTATATCAACAAATAATATTGTTGAGTATAGCGCGTTGATCGAACTTCTCTCTGATTCCATTTCATTTGGTCTTAACTGCATCATCATAAGGTTAGACTCACAACTTGTGGTATTACAACTTAATAGTGTTTATACTGTTATAAATCCAACACTTCATCGTTTGTTCCTAAGATTTCGACTTTTGGAAAGACATTTTGATTTTATTCAATATCAACACATTTCCAGAAAATTGAACACATTGACTAATTATTTGGCTAATAAAGTTTTAGAAAGACATTTGCAACACATGTAAAGATACATTCACATAATTGAATTGGATTACACAATAAACATAGGAAAACACTAAAATCAAATAGATAGATAGTTATAGGTTTTTACAAAAAATTGTGCCCAAGACACATTGGTCATATGACCTCAAAATTTATGCAACATAAAGTAAACTAGTGATGCTTATGGTAACATGCTATAGATATAGCTATCCTACGCAGTAACCGCATCCAGTGGTTAGGAATGCCTATAGTGTGGCGCTGCAGTCGCATGGGTAACTCTTCGATCTGGCAATCCAAAATCTCGAAGGTCAACCCCTCTATGTGCTGACGAAGCTCAGACAGAGTCTCAACCATGTCTAAATCCTGAAGGACCGCTCTCCCGACAGCCCTCTTTTTTGGCTCATCCGCTCCGTTCTCTGGTTCCTCTACCGGTTGAACTTGACCAACATCTGTATTACATTAAAAATATAGTTTATTCTTGGGGAAACATGGCCAAAACATTCCTACCTATTTCACCCCACTGAGCGCCTTCTGGTAAATCTAAGTCTGGATCTCCTTGGAAATCGATGCCTACATATGCATACTCATCGATGGTGACCAAATACCACAGTAGAGAACACAATGGACAATTGGCCTGCATGCCTAGCCATTAGTTCTACCCATCTCTGCATCCTTGTATCTCTAGGGTTAGACACACCCAATGTCACATGTTGAGGCCGCATTAGTGGAATCTGCTCTAAGGAAAATGAAATAAGGATTGAACCATAATTAAAAAATTTATTCCTTCCTGCCTTTGCCTTGTTTAATTTTTCTTTTATCTGAGAAAGTACAACTTCAGACCAGTTGAATATTGTTGGCTCCATGCACTCTAGCGCATACTGCATATATGATCTATTCGCTACATGTAGTGTAACGGTGCCGGCAATTTTTGTGATCATGAAAAGAATGTCTCTCAAAGGCAAATCTCGAACGTCACGGATGTTTCTTTTCCCATCCTTGCTTGGATCTACCCCTAGATAGCAATATTTCAAAACATAATCTCTCACAGTCTCTCCTCCAACAGCAGACCCTGAGAGGGAAATAGGCAAGCCTCTCCTTGACAAGCCTGTAAGAAAGTAAACATCCTCCACTGTAATAGCAACAACTTTGTTCCTGATGTAAAATGCCTCAATAGTTGGATCCCATGCTCGAACTAGGAACTCCAAGAGTTCTATTTGTTGCCTCATTCCTGACAAGCGGAAGTAATTTAACAACCTACAATATCTTAGGGCTCTTACTGTATCCGGATCATTTAGAGAAACCATATTTTGTTCTTCATGCTCTCGTTCTCTCCAAGTAATCGTCATTCTAGTCCGATGGAATCCTGAAACATAACCATAAGACCCATTAGACTCATTTTCATGAAAAAAATTAGGCAAATTTTGGGTACATTGCAAGAATTAAAAATGTGAATTGCACCCAACGCAGTCTTGAATAAGGGAAAATGCATTGCATATGCACCTAGGATTTAATTTAGGTGCTCCATAATGCAGTTTTCGATGCTTAAGGGTGAATTTCCCTCTTTTGAAAAAGAATTTACCCTAAGGGGCCCAAATCCCTAAAAATTTGCAATGAAAGGAAATGAATTAACTATTGAAAGAAAGAGAGGGTTCATGGCACCAACCTGGATCAAACAACGATGAAAACCGTCCACATAATCGATCACAATCAATGGCGGAAGTTCGGGGGCAAAAACAGGTTCAGAGCTCCAAAATGAAAATGGTAACTTTCAAATGGTAAAAATGAATAATAAAACTCTTTTTATTAGTGATTTGATTATTTGCAAATCATATTTATTGCTGTGACTATGGTTTTATTCTATTTTTATCATGAAACAAGTATTTTTAATCCATTTGATGTTGTTCTAAACAGGTTTTACAACTATTGAGAAGATTAGTCGTGCAGATTTATTTCAAGAATGATTTGACCACAAAGCATACTTTTATCCTTATTTTTCGAGCTTTGTTAAAAATGAAAAAGGACTTGAAGCACACTTTTATCTCTTTTTTGAGCTTCGATAACAATGAAAAAGGAACCCATGGAGTCTTCTTTTAGCTCTTTTCAAACTCTGATAATGTGAAAAGATTGTCGAGCACTTGTCTTTTCAAGCTTGTAAAAGGAAATGAATTGATATCTACTCAATATAAGTTAACTCTTTTCCGGAATGAGATAGATTATTTACGAAAAATGAATGCCTTAGTCGAACATGGCTAGGAGGTTATCTCAGATATTATTTTACACTTTTTCGGATCTGAGCAACAACTTTACGAAAAAGTACTTATGGAGTTTTCTTTCGTCCTCTTTTTCAAACTCTATAAATATGAAAAAGGACCAGGTTGTCACTGTTGTTAGGCTCGTTAAAACATAAAATAGCAATGGGCTTGTCGATCATGGCAAGAATCGAGTTTCATTCATCGCTAGACTCATTAAATTATTCAAGAGAGATACATTGTTTTCCCAAAGGGTTTAATTATAGATCAAGCATATGTTATCCTCCTCAAGGTTTTTAAAAAATAAAGAGGTACTGGTCGACAAATGACCGGGGAAAATTTGGGAAAGTGAATAGAACTTTTTACGGTAGCAAGTCGCTCTTGAACACGACACTTCACTCCATCATCGTGACTGTTTGGGTTGGGTAATATTCTTGACGGTTAATTCATACCTATGGTTCATCATACATTCATTTCATTTTTGGGTCAATGCTACCAACTCATCTCAATGTCGTCGATATGTTCAAGAGAATTCATCTAGTGAATACTCATCCTTCTGCAATACTCAAAAACCTTCATTCTCATGATAGTCATCCCTGAATATTTCTATATCAAGTCATACTTTGTCTCTGAAATCAGTAACTCCCGTTTCGCAATAAAGTGACTTCCTCTAAATGTCAAATCATCATCCAGGAAGTTTACTTAGATACATCATATTCCAGTACCATGAGGCTTGTTAAAGCATCAACAAGATCCCCACTTCCAGGCTTTTGACCAAAATATTTTGTTTTCCATTCGACATCAAATCATCTATTCACGCCTTATGAAATGTACTGAATTACCTTGAGGACCATTGACATTAATGGTGGTTCTCTCGCATTTGTTAATAGCTCACATCATTAGCTGGTAATCAAACAATGTCTTACCATGTTTGACTACAAATCATATATTCGCATGGCTAGACTTGTACCTGAATGGGAGAGTAACGAGATAAGAAGACCATGGATCTAGTTTCAGCCATCCAGGCTATGATTTCTAGATTTTTGTACACATCATCTGTACAGTGACCTTACATACAGATCATCATCCGAACATGGGCCTATATCTATAGGCATGTTTGTATTGGGCAACATTCCAATGTAGAAAAAATTTTGTACTATGTACATGTTATCATATAGTTTAAGTGCCGAGTGTGAGAATGCCCTCCCTTAGAAATTCCTGATCAAGAGGATATATCATGATGTAATGTATTGTAATATTGATTCAGGTCGCCACTCTGCTTCAGCTCCAACCCATCACAGTGTAAAGCATCTCATTCAAAAAAATATTGTTATTATTATTCTAACTTCATGCTTTAGGGGGAAATTGTTATAGGTCAATTTGGGCACCATTCCCAATGACCTGGTTAAATTGGACATCATCCCTAGAACCAATGAATAGGGTATATCATCCTCTATCATTTCAGTTGCTACATGCCCTAAGACAAAGAACAAGAACAAATCATCCATGACTTCCATTGCAAGGTTTCCAATATTTGAAGTACATGTTATATTACCTATGATCTCACCAACGCAGTCTCTCAAGGGAATAACTGCTTTGCATATGCAGTCACCTCCATTCAAGGGTGCTCTGCAAAGCACTTCCCGACACTCAAGGGTGCGTTGGTCAATTGGGAGCAAAATTCTCATTGTTCCGGAATCTCCACATGGCCAGTGCCTTTTAGAAGAGTGCATATGTGTCAAAATTTGAATCCATGTGTCCATTCAACACCTCTGAGCTTGAGAACATGTCTTGCATATTATTAGAAAGTAAATGATTGTGAAACTACCTTCAACTCATCTATAAATTGAGCACAGATCCTAGTGCTTCAGAAGGAAGAAATTTAGTAGAGAAATGTTTTTGGAATCTCAATTGAGGGTTTGATTTGAGTGATATGCTACTAGAGATATGTTCATTGTGATGAGGTTGGGATGATGCTAGAGTTGGTGACATCAAATCAATCGCTGGTTGTAACCTCCCCCTTATATCCATTAATAAATATTGTTGTTCATTTTCCCACATATGTATCTGTATAAGCTTCTATATTTTATATTATGGATTCTTAGCTGATGTATATGTTTCATGTTTCATTGATTTAAATGATTAAGATAAATAGCCATATGTATATTGCAATATATTTGTTGTTTAGTGTTTATAGTTGTAGGAACTAGTATGGTGATCAAAGTTGGATGGGAAGCTACAACAAGAGTGACAGAAGGAGAATAGGAAGCGCTTGGACTCCGCGTAAGTTTCTCAATCTTTGAGCGCCAATTTCCTATGGTCGTTGCTGCTTTGGAAAAGATCTATCAAAGCCTTCCACATAGCATATGGTGTGGCTTTCCCATGAAGGCTTGAGACAATGTGGTCTCATACACCTTCCAACAGAATCATTCTCGCCTTGTAACTTTATTTTTCCATGCATCATGTAATGCAGCATTTGTCCCAATGGGCTTAGGAACATCACTGTCGATGAATTCCTTCAATCCATTATCTTCGAGCACCGCCTCCATCCTGTAGGAAATGTAGTTTGAGCTTCCCTTGAGTGCATACTCTAGCCGCATGCCATTGAAAGCCATTTCGATGTTTACTCAACTGTATCACCAAGAAAATCTTTTTGCAAATTTGAATTGTTTCCACCAACAAACTCAGCTCCTGCTTCAAAATTGCAATCTTCTGTGCTCCAATACCATGTATGAAATTTTAATAAAAATTATGTATTTCCTGGATTCTCCTGATCTAAAAATTGTATGCCACTGTTAAATACAGAATCACTTCTACAAAAATCTTTTCGGAATTTAAAACATGATCGCCAATTGCAATATCAAGAAGAAAGATCAATCACACATAACCCAGATGTTTTTACTGGGAAAGCATAAAGCTAAAAACCCCACTATATATCATGGATCATGAAACAATATCATACAAAAATCTAATCCAAGAGCTCTCGATACAATATACAATCATCTCACACTGTCATACAAAAATTGGAAAATACATGCGCCAATTTACTACCTCCAGATAGCCTGCCTCCACTACGCAATCCCTGTTGATAGCAATCCATGAAAGAATGGAAACTTGCTTGCCTTTACTGCACAATCCTCATGGGCATATCCAATGTGTGTGTGGTTGCATGAGTGCACCCACTAATGTCACAACTGATAGTCAAACTGTCCCTTTCACCTACATCTCAACTGGGTCTCCACTGGATCTTAGATGCATGCAATTAACAGTAGTAAATATTCAGTTGCATGTGAGACCACTGATTTTGAATTAATTAATAATTAATTCGTTGATCTCTTACTACTGTATCTTCAGTTACAACTAGCACAACTGAGTTTAACTCACTCAACTAAGTTAAACTACTTTACAACTCACATAACTACACATCCAACTCTATTACAACTTTGAATCACTCAGTTACAACTAAGTCCACTTGCATGTCCCACCAACCAACCTTTGAACTCGAATTTCCTATAGCTAATTGATTTTCCACTTCAGTTAACTATTTCCAAGTGCTCATTGAGAATAGATTAATGTTTATTGTCCAACTATTATTAAGGGATAATAATAGTCGACATGCATCTATAAATAGACATGTGATCTATAAATAGAACTCGCACATACATATAAAAATAGAACATCAAATATAAATAGAATTTTCTCACCATATAAATAGACATCATCTATAAACAGAATTTTCTCATGCATTCTAAAAATAGACTTGCACCTAAAAATAGCTGAGGCTCCATCCTAGTGTAGGTGCATAATTTTCACTAGGATGTTCTTATTGAATCTCAAGAATTTTGTGGTTTTGGGTTAGAGGAAAAGGCTCCCACAACTATGTGCACGGAGACCTTAGAAAGTCTACAATTGTATGCGCAGACACCTGCATTTGAGTGCACAGGGTGGAAGTGAATGTGTTATCACCATAATTTTTTTTTTCTAAACTCTGAAAGTTTACCTTGTTTCTAGTTATGGTGTTAAATGGGTCTTGAGTCATTTCATTCTTAAAGGGGTAAGTGATAGGGTTTGAAGTCTTCAAAGTGTCATTTTCATTTCCAAATAAAGTTTAAAAGACTCATTTCATGGTTTAAAGGTCTCATCATCCATTTAGAAGTCATGTTTTAACCTTTGAAAATTTTTTGTTTGCAATAAGCCACGAAACTGCACTTTCATAGCACAACCAGTTGAAAAAACCAGTTTTGCATTATGAAAGCACTGCTACTTTCATAGCGCATATCCCCGAAAATTCACTAAGCATTCTACGAAAGCGCAAATTCGTAGTGATGTCATATCAAATCATAAAATCAATCAAAATCCATTAAGTTTTCATCATTAGGAGTCAGTTAGGGGTCATTTCAAAAATGTGTAGCCATTCAAACTCATCATTGCAATCGTAGAGGTCTCATTTATGAAAGGCAAGTTCAAATTTGAAAAGGCTGGTTGCTTATTCCAGTTTTCATGAAAAACACTTCAACATATCTTTTTCAAGTGTTAAGCTTATGGTCATATTACACCAAAGCTTTCCTCATCCATTATCAAGCGAGGCTGATAATCAGATTATGCAGGAAGTAGACAAAAATTTCTAAATGCAAGAATGACAGAAGAAAATAAAAATCACAGGTCAGGGCATTGCTTAAGGTCAGAACCTGAAAGCACAGGAGACCTAGCTAAAGACAAAATAGTGTTAGAGTCTTTCAGGAAGGCAAGGTGTTTGAATTTTTGTGAAAAGTTGCAGGGAGGACACAGTCAGGTAACAAAGGAATTTGCCTTGAATTTCAATGGTTCAAACACAAAGATTGGAATATTAAATTTGTCAGTTACTCCTGAGACCATAGCCTTGGTAACAAATTCCTAGAGGGCAAGAAACATGGTTTAAGGGTTTCAGATTTTACATGGAGGCATGCAAGGTGTTTCTAAAGCCAGAATTCACAGAGATGGATTTAAACAATGCAATTCCCAAGAGCTGCATCAAAGATAGCTATGAAAAATTACTCTTCTATATCCAAAGGTATTTTACATGCGAGGGCAGGTATCATAAAGTTTATTCATACCATTTTAAACTTCTGTTACACTTTACAGGCATGATATCTTTAGACTTGCCATTTTTCCTGTATAGAAGCATAGCTAAGATGGCAGACATGGTTCAAATGAAATATGAAGGGTGTGAAACTTCTCTATTTCACTATGTTCTAATCAAACTTATGGTCTTAAATGAACTCCAAAATATTAACAGATAATGGTCATCATTTTTATTTTTATGTGGATTTAGAATAGAAGCTCAAACTATAGGCAGTAACCCTAAGGAAAAAGAAACTCCACCAGCAGAATCCAGCAAGCCTGTAATGACAAGGACAAAAAGGTTTGTGAAGTTAAAACCTAGGAAACAGGTGAAAGAACAGGTAGGAAAGACATCAGTTGTCATTAAAGAAACTGCTCAATCTGCAAAACAAAGGTTATATGAAATTGAGGAAATTTCACAAAAACAGTCAGTTGATAAACAAGTTAAACAGAGACTGACTAGGAGTCAAGTTGCAAAAGCAAAGGGGAAAGCAGTGTTTTCAGGAACAAGTGACAGACCAGTTTTAAAGGCAAATTTAGATGATATATTGCAAGCCATATACATATAAGAGTCCCCTTTGGTACAAGCTGACTTCACAAGAATTGATGAAGATAAACAGAAAAAGATGAAGTCATCTAAAAAGTTGGAGTTCAATGATGAGGATGCAGCATTTGTCTTCAAGGCTAGGAAGCCTGTAACCAGGCAGTCAAAGAAATTGCAAGAGCTTAATGCTAAGCTAGAGAAAACAGAGGAAACATCTACTGTTCATGAGGAATTTATAGATCTTTTTTCACCTATACCAGAAAAGGCCAAAAACAAAGTATTCTCTACACAAATAGAAAAAATCAGTTATGAAGAGAGGGAAGAAAAGTTGAAATTATCCAATCATGAAATATTTAGATTAAAGATGAGACCTAGAAAGCATGTTATTTAAAAAACAAGTTTCAAGAGGATGAAAGCCCTCTGGGAAGGTGATAAGGTTTCCAAACCAGAAATAATTAGCAGTGAAGCACAATATTTCACTTGGACTATACCAGCCATAAAAGAAGCAAGATTTGTGAGGGTTATGAATAATCATTTGAGGACCAGCAACATGAGACTAAGGAGACATGTTGAAGACTTAGAAATCCAACTAACAAGATCTCAAGAAAGGCTAAAGCAACAATGAAACAGGGTAATGGAACAGTGCAGAAAAATGATAAATTTTAAATCGGTTTTTCATTAAGGTGAAGACCAATTTTGATGACAATCGTATTTTTGAGGTTAAGTTGCTATGTTTTCTAATAAAAATACCAGTCCTTGTGAAGTGTAAATATCCTCAACTTAAAAATTTCTGAATATTTTTTTGAAATAAGCCTACTCAGCATTTTCGTAGCGCGATATGAAACTGCTGAAGATGATTTTTTGCACTTTTACATATGAATTTTGGTGATAAGGTTGATGGGTTTTGAGTTTAAATGTTGCTGGTGGAAGCATGGATATTACAGGTGAAGGTTCAAATTATAAAACAGGAGAAAACATGGTTCAAGGAAATTTTTTACAATTACCTACAAACTGTGCTACGAAAATAGGCTACTTTCGTAGCGTAGACATATTTCACACCCTTCTACACTATTTTGGAGATTTTTATTTGCACAGGTAGAAGATTAAAGGTTTCAAGGCAATGATTAACACATGTGACACATATGAAACTAAGCTATCAATGTTAACAAGTGCTTAAAGATGAAAATGGAAGTTAAGGGCTAAAAAGAAGGAAACCTATCTTCTGATTTTTAGGAAAGTTTTTGGCATCATCAACAGGATTACCTCAAAGGTGGAAGCATCATCAAAGTTAGAATACATGGGATTGCAGCTTTCAAAGGAAATATTAAAGTTTAGATAAGGTTTTTGCAAGCATATTTTATGAGTTTCACTCCTATTAGAACTAGGACTTTTCAAAGGCAATAAAGTTGTCACTTTGTAATTAATGGCATGTTTAAGATTAGAAAAAGATTCAAAATAAGTGAATTATCGAATTCTCTAGTGGAGGATCAAGGAATCCTAGATTGTAAATGATCTATATAGAGCATGAGGTCGAATTCATAAGGGTTGGGCATTTTCATTAGCAATTGACTGTGTTATTGTAGTTGACTGTGTCTTTTTCAACTTAATACAAAGATCTATGTTGACAACTCAAGATTCATAAGGAGTTTGTGTGTATCATCTTTCTATGGCCTTCCTCAATTATCTATTTGCAGTAGTATTTGTATGTGTTACTTAGAATTCATTTGACAATGCTCTAACTTCCTTCACATGCAAATAGACTATGTTTTTCACTGTGTTACTGTTTTATTCATTAACCTAGACTCCAAATGCCTTGACTTCCATGCTTAACAGATTACAATGTTTTGGTTGAAGATTATCTTGACTCCATAGCCCAATGAATGTTTGCTAATTTGTGATACAACCAATTATACATTTTTATCCTTTTAATTTAGAGTTAGCCATCTATTCATTAATTAAAAATCATAAACCTTTGAGAGAGCCCTCTCAGGTTGAGGAGGCTAAACCTCATCCAAAAGATTGGTCTGAAAGAGTTACATGAAGTCTACTTGGTGAGCAACCTATCAGGGTCAGATTTTGTGATAACATAATGTATGAGAAGGGTTTGAGCTTTAATGAAAGAATTTTTGACATAGATACGTGTTTCTATTGATTTGTTTGAATTTACTTGATGTTTATGAATATATGTGCTAAGTAAGGTTTTTTATTTGTAACTACATAACAAAGTCTAGTTTATGGTTGTTTACATTGTTTTATACTTGATTAAGTAAGATCACACAGTCTGCTAGTAAGTTCAACAGATGTGTTAAAAAACACTTGTATAATTAATAGATCTGTTCTACGAATCCCTGTCAAAGAATAAAAGCCCTAAAGCCATAGTCCACTATCCCTCTGGATGCAGAAACCTGGTTCTAGCGTCCCCCTATATTGCCTCGAGTGAGACTTCGGTCTGTGTAAGAAAATCATTGTTGAAAGGACCGGTGATAGTGGGTTTGGTTGTTCACGTAACCACATTTGAACCTTGGTCTATGCCCCATCAAACCAAAAAATGGTTTCGTTGCCAAGACCAGGATCTGACTGAGGGATAGATGGATGTGGCATCCATCTAAGAAATAGATTGAAGATTGGGTAGATCTAAAAGAACGCAAATTTGTTGTGAAATAAAACATAACTTCGTGCATATCTACTGAGCATTGGTTACATAAGTATATCCTTATAAATCAGTATGAGATATTTTTCTCGTCGTTTTCTAGCGAGTTGCATGAGTGGATATCAAGACTAGCTACACAAATGGGCCATTTTAATAATAATTCTTCTGTGTGGACTTTGGATTTGATCCAGCAGTTGAAGAAGTACTAATAACGATATTGCGAGGGATGTTGATTATTGGATCAATAGTTTCCTTGGAGGTTTTATCACTGAGTTCATAATCAATACTTTTGTATCTTATAGTGAACCATAGCACCAATTCTTCAAAGGCCCTAGAGGTAAGTACCTAAACTCACTGAAGTTCTGGATTAAAATGCTATTGTGTGAAAAGGGTGTACTACAGATGCGCTCAGATTGATGTTCGGAGAAAGAGCACCTGGTGCTATGCAAAGTGGTAAAAGTGTTAGGTCTCTATATTACTAGTGTAGTCCCTTATTAGTGTACCCCCTTATTTTTATTTTTGTACCCCTGTATCCCCCATATTGTTATTATTGTGCCCCATAAAAGCCACTATTATTATCGTTGTGCCCTTACATTATTATTTTTAGGTCAGCTAGGATTATATTGTGACCCCATGAACTCCTATATATAGAAAGGAGGTTTTTTCATTTGTATCATCCAAAACTTTTCATTTATGTAATTTAAAGGAGGTTTCCCCCTCGAAGTGGCTGATTTCTAAGGCGTTGATCTCTATTTTCTTCTATTTTTGGAGTTGGTTTCATAACATTTGGTATTAGAGCTTTGGATTCTAGGGTTTCACAGCTTCAAACAGGTAATCGTGGAATTTTCGATATAACTTCTTTTCCACGAAGGTTCAGACACTAAAAACAAAACCATTTGCAAAGAAATCCTGAGGAACTTCATGCAAAAATTTCAGATCTTGGTTCACAATATTTTTGGATATATAATCTGTGGAAGTTAGGGTTTTTTGCAGGCTCTCGAATTTCATCTAAAATAGGTGACCTTGGGAAAATCGTCATAAGCATTGGATTGGAATTCTGTGAAAATTGGCCGAATTCACACAAACTGTAGTTTTTGTTGATTAGCGGTTGTCATTGATGTCAACCCAAGCAGCACCAGGGACTAAACCGATATTGCATGGGAATTTTGACCTACCAAATTAATATATTCTGGGTCAATAATGCTTTTTATGGTTTCTACTTGTCGAGATGTTTTCGTTGATATATGGCACACCATGTAATTCTTCACGGTTTGAGAGATATTCATGTTTGAAGTTTGTACCCCCAATTAGTGGGCTAAACCCCCATGGGGTTGGGGCATGAGTCATTGAAAAGTAATAATTAATATTTTTTATGCTCCTAAAATCCCTCCCACATTCACTTGTTGAAGCCCCTCTCAACTTAAGCATTCATATAAATTGTGATCTTCATTTCCTCCTTATGCAAGGGATTCGGCCATCTGAAACGGGTCATCTTGGCATTTTCGCAATAATTTTTTTCTACGAAGGTTCAGAAGTTGAAAATTTTATGAGGAAAAGTTGAAATCATGAGGAAGCTGCAGTAAAAATTTTAGATGAAGATGCACAACATTTTTGGAGATATGATCCGTGTAATTCATGGTTTTTGCAGGCTCCTGAAATTCATCTCAAAGAAGTGACCTTGGTAAATTCTCCATAACTCTCTCTCTGAGTATCGGATTGGAATGCCATAAAAAGTGACAGATAGTGCACAGTCTGTAATTTTCACTCTATCAATTTCAGAAACAAATGAATAAATAGTGACACGTGGCACGTCGTACAAGTGCGCTTTTATGAAACAGTCCATAATTAGGGCATTGTGAGAGATTGGGTATAACTCTCTCTTCAAGAATCCAAATTGGGTCAGACCTGTGGCATTGGAAATATGACTCAGAGGACTACTACTGAGGATCTGAAATCATAGAGATACATCAGATTCAATATCGAGCTTCTAGAAGGCAAGAAAAAGCTAGATCATGTGTTGTCAAGGGTTGCGAAGGACCAGACTTTATACGGCAGAAAAGCAAAGCAAGGTGCAGCAGAGGGTAGCATGACAAGAGCATCAACGAAGGTGCATAACAACAGCAATAATTTCATCATATGAAGTCTTCAAGTGGGCGGCACTGCATACAATCATTGTAAAGGTATCATTGTACTTAGTCATTGTAAATACATTATTGTATAAATTGTGCTAGTATATATCTGCCAAGGGTTGAAGAGGCAGTGTTGGGAGGTCTAGGATCATCATTAGGTGGTTGTGTTAAATTTGGGGTTATGGTATAGTATATCTTCTTCTTCTACATCATTCTATATCATTGTAAAGTGGACCATGTTGGATGCGAGTCCATTCTTCTTTTTATTCTTCGCAGGTGGTAGGGGTGGTAAACAG
Organism: Pinus albicaulis; assembly: GCA_034641835.2. Lineage (NCBI taxonomy): Eukaryota > Viridiplantae > Streptophyta > Pinopsida > Pinales > Pinaceae > Pinus > Pinus albicaulis. The sequence continues at coordinate 1,699,841,510 of CM076580.1, read as the reverse complement.
GTGGATTGCAGCACTTATAGGAATTGTTGGGAGCATCTGGATTCGGTTGGAAACTCTTGAGGAATCTCGGTGATGAAGTCCATCTAGTGGGATATGGAGAAGAATGCTTTTCTAGATTCTAGGAAGTTGGATCTTCATTTTCAATTGGAGTTGAATATTAAAGAATTATTAGAAAATCATTAGGTGGTTTTTGTCCAGGAGTGTGTTTCCACCTTAAAAACTGTGTGCATTTGTGTTCCTCTTGTTTTCTGCTATCATTGTACAAGCAACGATAATAATTGAAAGATTAAAACTAATGCTCTAGTGTGAAAGTGAGTTACCCCCTTTTGGTATTTTGAACAATTGGAATCGGGCTTTAGTTCCTTGATAACTGTTGCTCTTTGGAGAAGGAGGTCATGGAGCATACCAAGAATGGTGTACCTCCGTTCAATGAAAATAATTATGCACTCTGGAAAGGAGGAATGGAGGTCTATCTCTTGGCGCAGGGTTACAAAGTATGGGACACTATTCAAAATGGATTTACATTAACCGAGGATGAAAAAGGTAAGAAGAATTTGGTAAAAGATGCAAAAGCAAAGAATATTATTATTAGTGGACTTATTGAATCTTCTTATCATAAGGTGTTGGGTTGTAAAACCACCAAAGATGTATGGGACATGCTTGAGAATATATATGTAGGCGACTCAAATGTCAAAGAAGCAAAGCTTCAAATCTATAGAGAAAAATTTGAGCAACTCAGAAAGAAAGAAGATTTGAACATTGTTGCATACTTCCAATACGTTGATAAAATAACCAATACTCTGGAAGGATTGGGAGAGCCAGTTGAAGAGAAGAATATTATATGAAATATTCTTAGAACGTTACTAGGGAGATTCAACCCAAAGGTATCAGTCTTAGAATACAATGCAAATTTGGACAAACTCAGCAAAGAGGAATTACATGGAGTTCTCATAGCATATGAAATGAGACTTGATGAAGAAAAGGAACTTCAAATCTAGAAGCTATGGTCGTTGTCTAAGCAGAGCCAATAAGGACAAACAACCTTCAATTGAAATTACATGTACCCTTTACAGAAGATGAAATAATATGCTTACTTTACAAGAAAAAAATAAAACACAGTAGGGAAAATTCAAGGTAAACTTCCCATTGATATGTTTACCGTTTGTGGTGAGGTTGGGCATTTTCGTATGAAAATGTCCAAGTAAAGTGATGGAAACTCAAAGGAAAGAAAACTTTAATAAATTCAACAGAAAGCGAAGGCAAAAATAAAGGATCAAGGAAGACACCTCTACAAGCCCTAGAGCTCCTCATCTAATGAAGAAAGTGACGAAGAAAAGAAAAGCCAATGACAAAGAAGTATTGTTTATGGCCAACCTGAAGAAGCAAGTATCAACAATGAAGAAGAAGGGTTGACCATAGAAGAATTTTATGAGGAGGCAATCAAGCTTATAAAAGAGCTCAATGTTGAGAAGATTTGTTCCAATACTCTTGAAGAACAAGTTCAAGGTCTCAAAATTAAGGTTGAAGAACACAATTGTATTGAGAGTCACTTCAAAAGAAGTTGGAAGAAAGAAACCAAGAAAGGGAAGCATTAGAAGCCAAAGTAGTCTCGCTGCGTAAGGAAGTGAAGAAGGGAAAAACTGTCCAAAACTATGCTAAAAGCTCAAGGGAATTGGAAGAACTCATCAACAATAAATGATATTACAACGACAGAACTAGCCTTGATTACAAAGAAGAAGAAGTAGGACCTTCTACAACAAAATACAATGAACCTATGAGATCTGAAATACATGAAGACTTCATTGGACAAGATTTGCAAGCACATCCTTGGAAGACGATTCCTCGATGAATATTTTCATCCAGGTACCAACATATTTTTCATGGCTATTGTTATTCATGTGGAAAATTTGGTCATAAAGCTGTAGAATGTCGCACGTACCCTATGAACCAATACAATTCCAAGAGATTCTTCAAATATGAACCTCCCAGGGCTCAAAGAAACATCAATAGATTTGAAAATTTAAGAAATAATATGGAATGTTACAAATTTCAAAACTTTGGACACAAAGCCAGAGACTGCAGACTTGAAAATCCTCCAGAAGAATATTCGAAGCCATAGAAAGAACGAACATGGAAGAAGAAGAAGACTGATAATTGTGCTCTCACTCTCAAGGCTCAAAAAAAGAAAGATGTGTGGTATGTTGACAGCGGTTGCTAAACGCATATGACTGGAGATAGAAGGAAATTTGTATCTCTGAAAGAGAATAAGGATGGAACCATATCCTTTGGAAATGATGGATCTTCAAATGTTATAGGATCAGGTACCGTCACTCTCGGAAGAAAAGATGTTATAGCCAAGAATGTTCTATTGGTCGAAAACATGAATCACAATCTGCTCAGTGTTGGAAAAATGTGTGATCAAGGACACACAATGCTATTCAACTCCACAAAATGTGAAATCAGGAAAGGCAGGTATGGTAAAATTGTGGCTATAGCAAGTCGAGCTCCAAACAACATATATGTTCTGGATGAAGCAACTAAAGCATGTCTACTAGCTAAAGAAGATGAAAGTTGGTTATGGCACAAATGAATGGGTCACATAAACTTTGACAATCTTGTCAGGATAAGCAAAAAGGAAGCAGTACGAGAAATGCCAAAAATATCAAAACCTTCCAACACACTATGTGAGGCATGTCGGCATGGCAAGCAGACAAAAGTCCAATTTAAAACAAAAGAACACTTTTCATCACATCCATTGGAATTGATACATACTGATCTATGTGGTCCTGTGAGAACAAAAGGCTTAGACGGAGAATTATATTTCATGTTGATGATAGATGACTATACTAGGATGACAGCCGTCAGTTTCCTAAAGAAAAAATTTGAAGCATTTGAGTGCTTTAAGATCTACAAGGAGTTGGTTGAAAATGAAACTGATTGAAAATAAATTTTTTAAGGTCAGATAATGGTGGAGAATTCACTTCAAAATTATTTCAGCAATATTGTGACGAAAATGGAATAAAAAGGAAATTTTCAATAGCACGAACACCTTAGCAAAATGGAGTTTCTGAAAGAAAGAATAGAACTGTACAGGAAATGGGTAGAAAGATGTTGAAGGACTCAAAATTGGATGACAAATTATGGGTTCAAGAAATTGATACGACAGTCTTCATTATCAACCGAAGTCTTCTAAAAAATAATTGCAACAAGACTCCATATGAATTATGGAAGGGAAAACCAGCTAATGTAAAATATTTCAGAATCTTCAGAAGAAAATGTTATATCAAAAGAGAAGATCAAAATTTAGGTAAGTTTGAATCACGTGTTGATGAAGGTATCTTTGTTGGTTACTCACGCAAAAGAAAGGCCTATAAATGTTATAATCTAAGATGAAAACAGATAGTGGAGAGCATAAATGTTACATTTGATGAAGATGGTGTTCTAGCGAATAATGATGAGGATCTAGAATCTTTGAAACTTGAGACAGAGGCTGAAAAAGACACAGATAAAATTGTAGAACAAGAAGCAACTATCAACGAGGAAGAAGTAAACAATGATCATCAAGATATACCAAAACAACAACAAGAAGCTCCTCCAAAGAGAACAAAAGAGTGGATTCAAAAGAACCATCCATCAAATCAAATCATTGGTGATATAAATGAAGGTCGACAGCTTCGTTCATCATAACAAGCTCACGTTGCTTTTCTAGCAACCTTTGAGCCTAGTAGTTTTGAGGAAGTCAGCCAAAATGAACATTGGGTAGTAGCTATGAATGAAGAATTGGATCAAATTGAGAAGAATAACACCTAGGAATTAGTTCCACGACCAAAAGATAAAAATGTCATAGGGACTAAATGGGTGTTCAGGAACAAATTGAATGAAGATGGGCAGGTTACCAGAAACAAAGCAAGATTGGTTTGCAAAGGCTATGCACAAGTGGAAGGAATTGATTTTGACGAAACATTTGCACCAGTTGCCAGAATGGAGGCCATCCAAATGTTTCTCACCTATGCATGTTCAAGAAAAATCAAAGTCTACCAAATGGATGTTAAGTCAGCATTTCTGAATGGAGAATTAGAAGAAGAAGTTTACATCGAACAACCTGAAGGTTTTCTACTATCACAAAAAGAAGACTATGTCTGCAGGTTAAATAAGGCTCTATATGGTCTCAAGCAGGCTCCCAGAGCATGGTATGCTCGTCTTGATGGATATCTACGTCAACAAGGGTTCAAGAAAGGTACTGTTGATAGCAATCTTTATGTACAAATAGATAAAAATAATTTAACAATTGTTGAGGTATATGTGGATGATATAATATTTGTTAGAAATGATGATCGACTAAGTAAAAAATTTTCTACAAAGATACAAAGTGAGTTTGAGATGTCTTTACTTGGTAAGCTGACATACTTCTTAGGGCTTCAAATATCTCAGCAAGAGAAAGGAATATTTATATGTCAAGCCAGGTACATCAAGGAAATGCTCAGGAAATTCAAAATGGAAGATTGCAAACCCGTCCTTACTCCAATGGTAACAGGTTGCAAATTGAGCATAGACGACTCATCTAAGGATTTGGATAAGAAGTTGTACAGATCTATGATTGGTAGTATTATATATGTAACAGCCTCTCGACCAGATGTTATGCAAGCAGTTGGACAAGTAGCAAGATTCCAAGCAGCACCAAAAGAATCACATATTATTGTCGTCAAAATAATTCTTCGATATCTAAAGGGCACAAAAGAATATGGCTTGTGGTATCCCAAGGGTAACAATATCATTATTCAAGCCTTTACAGATGCAGATTGGGCAGGAAGCATTGATGATCGTAAGAGTACTAGTGGAGCAGCATTCTATCTAGGTGGTTGTCTCGTATCATGGTTGAGCAAAAATAAAACTTCAATCTCATTATCTACACGGAAGTAGAATACATTGCAACAACATCATGTTGTACTCAAGTCCCTTGGATGAAACAAAATTTGCAAGATCTTCAAGTACAATTCAGTGAGCCTATTCCCATATTCTGTGACAACACTAGTGCCATCAGCATCTCCAAGAATCCTGCCATGCATTCAAAAACAAAACACATTCCAATCAAATATCATTTTGTTAGAGAACAATTCGCTGAAAAGAATATCAAACTTGAGTATGTTTGTACAAAAGAACAAATTGCTGATATCTTCACTAAACCTTTACCTCGTGAAGCATTTGAATATCTTCGTCAAAAGCTTGGGATTCTCCCAAGTTCTCATTAGATTTTCCTTTTTCAAGAATATAAAGCGGGAGTGGAAGTGTGTACAGGTCTGTAGGACGATTGTGTGTCAGCGGGAGTGGAAGTGTGTACAGGTCTGCAGGATGGTTGTGTTTCAGGGGGAGTTACCCTTTGCCATTGATGTCAAAGGGGGAGAGAATGTTGTAGGAAGAGGTGTCATGATCGCAAGGGGAGTACTTGTGTTGCCATCAATGCCAAAGGGGGAGATTTTTGATCAGCGGTTGTCATTGATGTCAACCCAAGCAGCACCAGGGGCTAACCCAATATTGCATGGGAATTTTGACCTACCAAATTAATATATTCTGGGTCAATAATGCTTTTGATGGTTTCTACTTGTCGATATTTTTCCGTTGATATATGGCACGCCATGTAATTCTTCACGGTTTGAGAGATATTCATGTTTGAAGTTTGTACCCCCAGTTAGTGGGCTAAAACCCCATGGGGTTGGGGCATGGGTCATTGAAAAGTCACAATTAATATTTTTTATGCTCCTAAAATCCCTCCCACGTTCACTTGTTGAAGCCCCTCTCAACTTAAGCATTCATATAAATTGTGATCTTCATTTCCTCCTTATGCAAGGGATTCAGCCATTTGAAACAGGTCATCTTGGAATTTTCGCTCTAACCTTTTTTCTACGAAGGTTTAGAAGCTGAAATTTTTATGAGGCGAAGCCGAAATCCTAAGGAAGCTGCAGTAAAAATTTCAGATCAAGATGCACAATATTTTTGGAGATATGATCTGTGTAAGTCAGGGTTTTTGCAGGCTCCTGAAATTCAACTCAAAGAAGTGACCTTGGTAAATTCGTCATAACTCTCTCTCTAAGTATCAGATTGGAATGTCGTAAAAAGTGATAGATAGTGCACAGTCTGTACTTTTCTCTCTATCAATTTCAGAAACAAATGAAGAAACAGTGACACGTGGCACGCCGTACAAGTGCGCTCTTCTGAAACAGTCCATAATTAGGGCATCCGAAGGCTCTACTATGAATCATGAAGAGGAAGAAGTGCAACATGATATATCAAAATTACAAGAGCAAGTGCAACAAATTTTTCTATCGCAAAAAGAAACAAAAAATGAAATAGAAGTTTTGAAGAAATGTGTGGAAGCTAATATGGATGGTTTGAATGAAGGCATGGAATCTAATATGGATGGTTTGAAGAATGGAATGGAATCTAAGATGGATGACATGGAAGAAAAAATGGAAGACATGAAGAATGATCTAAAAGCAGACATGGAAGGTTTGAAGGAAGGTTTGACAAAGTTGATACAAGAAATGATTCCTAATGGCGAAAATATAGTAGAGGAAACTCATGCTGAGAAAAAATTAAATGTTAATCATGATTTCATAAACTCTAATGTTGGATTGAAGACCCACCATATTCCAAATATTGATATGAGGAATTTTGATGGCAAGGATCTCGTAACATGGATACTACAAATGGAGCAATATTTTGATCTCAATAATGTGCGAAACACACAAAAGGTACGCATGGAAACTTTATATTTAGAAAAAATAAAATTTGTATGGTATCGATGGCTTTGCTCCTGTAAAAAAATTGTAACTTGGTCAATTTTTATGGAGGAAATGATAGCACATAATGAGGATACAAAGAGAAACACCTTCTTTAGCCAATTGATAAATCTCAAACAAATGGGTTCAATAGTGGAGAAGGCATTCATGTTGGCAAGAAAAATTGAATGTAAAATTATGATGCATTCTCAAGAAAGGGTGAAGCGGTGGAAGCATTTATTTGTGCCATTTCTATTATCCAACCAGATTGGATAACCAAAGAAAGGGATGAATGGAATAATGACGAAGAAGTGTGGACACTCATTCAAAAGTTGCAGCAAGATCCTAGTACATCTGATACATTTAGTTGGAAAAATGACTCCTTATGGTACAAAGATCGCTTCTATCTTTTTCAGAATTCCCACCTAAAATAGAAGATTCTTTTGGAATTTCACACCTCTCCCTTAAGAGGACACTCAGGATTTTTAAAAACTTACCACAGGGTGAAGAAACAATTTTTTTGGTATGGCCTTAAATTTGATATTCAAAAGTTTGTGGCGGAATGTTGTGTTTGATAGCAAAATAAATTTGAGACAATTAAGACCTCAGGTCTTATACAACCGTTATCCATTCCAAGTCAACGTTGGGGGGAGGTTTCAATGGATTTTATCATAGGTTTACCTAATTCCGAAGGAAAGAGTGTCATCATGGTGGTAGTTGATAGACTTACCAAGTATGCACACTTTTGTGCATTATCTCATCCATTTAAAGCAATTATAGTTGCTAATGCATTTATGGAAACAATTCAAAAGCTACATGGAAACCCAAATATTATTGTAAGCGACAGAGATCCCATTTTTACTGGAAATTTTTGGACGGAATTATTTTCTTGTTTGGGTACTCAAATAGCTCATAAATCATCTTATCATCCTCAATCCAATGGGAAAACTAAGATAGTAAACAAATGTTTGGAAGGATATATTCATTGTAATGTATCTGATAAGCAAACACAATGGGTCAAGTGGTTACCTCTGGCTGAATGGTGGTATAACACTTCCTTCCATACTACAACAAAAATGACCCCATTTATGGCACTTTATGGATATCATTCACCATCCATTAAGCAGTGGAAGATCACATCGAGCGTCAACAACAAGTTCTCGAAATCTTAAAGGATAATATAAATTTGGCACAAAATCGAATGAAACAACAAGAAGATCAACATCGCAGCAAGAAAATTTTTGATGTAGGAGACTGGGTATTTTTACAGCTACAACAATACAAAAAAATGTCCCTCAAGCAAGCTAAGAAGGATAATAAATTATTGCTAAAGTAATATGCTCCTTTCAAGGTGTTGAAAAATATTGGTACTATGGCATACAAATTAGAGCTTCCTGCTTCTTCTCGAGTTTACCCAGTTTTCCATGTTTCAAGCTTAAATAAGGTTATAGGTGAAAAACTTCGAGTTCAAACAATATTTCCAGAACTTGATGAGGAAGGAAAAATCATATTGGAACCTGAAGCAGTCATGGAAACAAGAACTCGACATCTACGAAATCGATCAATTTCAGAGTATCTCATCAAGTGGAAGAACTTACCCATTGAAGATTCCACATGGGAGGATGATAATTTTATACAGAATCATCCAGAGCTACTCAAACATTGAGGACAACACTTTTTTGAAGGAGAGGGGCACGTTAGGTCCCTATATTACTAGTGTAGTCCCTTATTAGTGTATCCCCCTTATTTTTATTGTTGTACCCTTGTAGCCCCCATATTGTTATTATTGTGCCCCATAAAATCCACTATTCTTATTGTTGTGCCCTTACATTATTATTGTTAGGTAGGCTAGGATTATATTGTGAACCCATGGACTCCTATATATAGAAAGGATGTTTTTTCATTTGTATCATCCAAGAATTTTTCATTTATGTAATGTAAAGGAGGTTTCCCCCTCGAAGTGGCTGATTTCTAAGGCATTGATCTCTATTTTCTTCAATTTTTGGAGTTGGTTTCATAAAAAAAATATTTAGAACAAGTTGGGGTACTTATGTTGAAACTGAATATAGTCTGTTGTTTGGAACTGAAGGAAGGGAAAGCAACCTCGCTACCCCAAGAAGTGTGTTGTTGAGATCTGAAAATTAGAAGAGCAGTAAAGAGATTCCCCAACCTTACACCCCCATCACCACCCATCCCCATTTTATACCTCCACCTCCACCTCTACCTCCCCCATTCACCATGGCCCAACCACCAAAGATGCATGCGTTCAAGGGATCAAATGATCTTGAACAGTTATGGTTCGATATAGAGGAAATATGGAGTTCGCACAACATTACAAATGAAAATATGACGAAAGAGTAGTCGGTTACAACGTTGCAGGATAGAGTGTTGTCTTGGTACATGAAGTATGCTACGATGAATGTGAATTCTACATTTGTTAAGTCAAATACTACGTTGAACATTGAGTTCAAGAAACCAAAGTCTCAATCCTAGTGTATCATAGAGATCAAAGAGATTAAACAGTTGGTTACCGAGACTGTGTGTGAGGTTGATCAAAGGTTTAAAACATTGACAAGCCAAGTCAACCTCCAGATCCCTGATGAGTAGCATAAATAATGGTTCATTGCTGCATTTTTATGTCATCTCATATTGCCATTGTCATAGCAGAAGATTGCAACCCAGGCTGAAGCACTAGAGATAGCGATGAAGCTTGAAGCTTTTCCGATAGACGATACAAGCATAGGGGTGCAGCAAATTCAAACTCAGTTGGAAATTTTGCATATGGAGCTCCAAGATCTAAAGAAGGGAAAGGAGGTAAGATATGATATACGGTCGAAAGTTTGGTGTATAAAGTGCAAAGAGGAGGGTCATTATAAAGAGTAGTGCCTTGTTTATAGAGACTATTTGGGTGTTGGAGCCCATTAAATCTTGGACCGAGCACTGGGCCAAGTGTAGGGCATAATGTCTGGTGTAGTATATGAGAAGATGTAGGCCAGCATTCCACTAATTATTGTCATCTGCTACAAAAAAATTTCAGGTCGCCAAAGAAACTATTATGTAATTTCTACAATTCGGTGGGCCATGATGAACAACACTGTAAATGCTACGATATAATGATGCAGAATAGTCTTGGTGCATACATAATGTAAGTAGAAGTTCGCAAAGCTTCAGGTTCGCCAACAACGTGAGGAGGCTTCTAAGGCTAAGGGCACGACCAAGGAGGAGGAAATGGTCGTGGATGAGGGTAGGTCATATGTTACAACAATGGACATCCTGGACATTTTTCTAGGGATTTTCAGAATCCTATTGTGGCTTCTTGTAAGTATTTTCAAGAATTTGGTCATGAAATCAAAGATTGTCCCATTTTATTAACTAAAATGCAGGAGAAGCGTAGCCAACAGTTGACTCAGAACATACAAATGATGAAGGCTGAACCGCGCCAGGAAGATCCAAGCGTTAATATAGTAATGTGTAATAGTGTGCACATTGGAGAAGGCCGCATAGATGGAAAAAATCATGTGCCAGAGACATGGTGTTGTGTAGGTAACTCCCCTCTGTGGACAAAGGCGATCCCTCTAGCCCTAGGGTGGGTCTAGCACCAAGAGGACATGCTAATGCGTCGATTCCTAGTTAATGAATGAAACTGAGTCGGGATAGATTGTCCTACCTTAGATCCAACGTAGTTGTTGTAGTTGTGGCAGTAGTCTCATGATATTCGTCCCAGCATGTCGCGGTCCTTCAGCCGCGGTTATCAGGTGCCTTCACAAGGATCAGAGAACAAAAGCAGGATACAGAACGATATTTGCATTCATAACTATGTAATTGGTCAATGATAATTAAATGTATTGCGCGAGATAAATCACACCAACACAAGACGGGAACCAAAACATCAGTCATGTATATATTAAGATAAATAAAGAGATTACAAACAAATGAGCCTTGACGTCGTAGCCTCCTTCAGCGAGTCCAGTCAAAACGCGTCTCAAGCATTCTTCGGGGAATTTGAAGGTGGCGAGGCAATAAGCCTAAGCTCTCTCTGGAAAAGGGTATCTCTTTCTCTGCTCTATCTCACACCAGCTATATCAAACCAGCAAAGTGTTCAACAATTCATATTCATCTAGCTGCATCTATGTGAGAGAGATGTATTTATATAAGGAGAGGAGGAGGAGGTTGGGATCCCTCAAATGGTGGAAGGGAGGCCTTATCCCTTTGGAGGTTGCTCAAAAGTAGGGAACAAGAAGCCAAAGGAAGGTGCTCGACGTTATTCAGTCAAACAACCCAAGCTGAATCACTCGCGAAGTAGTTAGCATGGAAAATTCGCTTCTCTATTTAAAAAAATTTCCAAAAAAATCTTGTCGCGGGAAGTCCACTAAGACAGAGGGCCAATGGGCGTGCCCCTAATGTTAATTTCCTTTATTGGCATGAGGCCATAACTGCTTGCCAGCGCCAACCCAAAAGCATGTGTTTTTGATGGTCTGCTCCAGGAATAGTCAATAGAGGAAATGTTCTCCTCATGGAAAGGGATGCAATGACACTTTTTGCAAGGCATGACACTACATATAAGTCACAGAAATGATCCTCCAATGTGCGGGATGGGGATTGAAAGGACGGTGACAAAATACTGTGTAACACATGGGTCCTGAAGGTAGAGGATAAGAATGTTAGGTTTAATGTACATCGCGATAAGGATACATTCATGGAAGAAAATAAGACATTTATGACCCCTAAAGCTTCGATATTGACCACACAAAGATAAATATTTATGTTGAAGAAGAAGCCTGAGGAGAACACTAAAGTGCAGGAAACTAATCCATCTATCCTAAGGTCCTTCTTGCAGACGTGTATGAAGCTACTAAGGGACTAGAAGGTTGTATAAGGGTTACAAGAGCTGATAGATAAATGTGTTGGCAAGGAAGAGCCATGAATAGAACAACGCACAATGAATAATGTGTACAAAAATAAGACGAGAACCGATCGAGAGATGTGGTTGACTACACAACTCAGATCTTATGAGATGGATCAAGTCACTATGGATCTAGGATCATATGCCAACGTTCTACCGAAGTAGACATGGGAGCGAATGGGAAGGCCTAAGCTGAAATGGTCACCAATTCAGCTAAGGGTGGAAAATCAACAAAATATCGTTCCTATGTGGCGATTGCAAGGAATCAATGTATATATTGATGGAGCAAGCGTGCTAGTCAACTTTGAAGTTATTGAGATCATCGATGATAGAAATATGTATCCTACATTGTTTGTATTTGATTTGGCATACGACATGGATGCTATCATCAACCTAAAGAATAGGCATATGATATTTGAAAGGAATGGTACCTGCTTTGTTGTGCTATTAGATCCTTCTGAAGATGCGTGCTATATGAAACATGTCCAGCGTGAGTATGGGGATTCTGAGATTGACCAGATATATAATCTTATTGCGTAGGATGAAGACTGGATTAATCCCACCGCGGATGGAATAATATGTTGGGAGTGTGATAGTTCTTGCATTTAAAATTCCTATGAAGAGCTGGATCATTTGTAGAATCAATTGCATGAAGTAATTACTAAGCGTTGTAACAGAGTTACCAAATCTCTGCGCTGTATCAGATCATAAATGCATGACTTGCCTTTTTATGATGGGATGGGGAATTTTGTCTTCTTTCTGGAAGAATTTGAGCAAAAGGTGCCTAAGGATCATAGATACAATTCTTTGGACTTTGCATTAAGGTCCACTTCAGCCCGATGGTGGGGCGCGCACAGAGAAAGTTTAGGAGGATGGAAAGAGTTTTGCAAATTGATAAGGTTGAGGTTTGGTCATGTAGACATGAAGATCGCGGAGAAGTATGATGGTTAGAAATATCCTTGCGAGAATTTATATTGTTTGAACACAACTTGGGGTACAGAACTTCAACCAGAGTGGGTGCACATGTTCTTTCATTCCTTGGAAACGATCCCTCAGCAATGGTATCTGGATATAGAGTTGCGCCATGGAATAATGGATTGGGATGAGATGATGGAAGGATTATTGTTAACTTACAAATTATTTGAATGTTGGGAGTGTATTAATGAGGCTCTTTAAGAAGTTAAAGCGGGAGTATTCTGAATTAACAAGGAGCCAAGGACATTGGTATAGCCTAATTAGGTTGCGCAGTTGGAAAAATCTCGTGAATGCTACAATTTAACCACAGAGGAAGGTGAGGAGGATATACACGATGTTAATATTCTGGAGTCATAAATACAACGTGAGGTTGCAGGGCCTGCGGTAGTGATTCCAGACGTAACACAACTTGTTAGGACTCAACAAGTCAACATATGCTCAGACGCGGTGCCCAAATTTGCAAAGATTAGGGACTATTGGGATGATGACACAATAAGAAAGGTCATTGAGTTTTTGCATGAATACTAGGACATGTTCCCAAAAGAATTCTTGAAAGGCATTTTGGGTGATCTAGGGGTTATGTAGATCACCTTGAAACCTGATGCGAAGCCGATCACGCAGTGCCCATATCGGCTGAACCCAAAGTACAAAGAGAAAGTGAGGGAATAAATCGACAAATTTCTTAGCGCTGACATCATTGAACCAGTTGAGGAGACTGAGTGGGTTAGCCCCATGGTGGTCTAAGAGAAGAATACTAAGGGAGAAATATGAATTTGCGTTAATATCCTCAAGCTGAATGATGCATGTGTCCATGATCCATTTTCGACACCATTCAAAGACGAAGTATTGGAAAATGTTAGCGGGCAGGAAGCCTACTCATTTACCGAAGGATTCTCAGGGTATCAACAGATCAGAATTGTGTTGGAAGACAGGAGAAATACCACCTTCACTACTGAGTGGGGGTAATTTTAGTACACTGTCATGCCATTTGGATTAAAAAACGCTCCAACAATATTTTCCAGAGTAGTTGTTGCGGATTTTAGAGAATATATCCATAAATTCTTGGAGGTGTACTTTAATGACTCAAAATTCTGTGGCTTGTTAAAGAAGTATGTCTCTAGTATGCGCTTGATGTTGGATACCTGAAGAAAGTATCAAATCTCCTTAAATTTGAAAAAGTGAATTTTCTGCGTACCATATGGTATTTTTTTGGGGCATATTGTGTGCAAAAAAGGATTGATGGTAGACCTGCCAAGATTGTCATGATTATCAATTTGGAGCCCCCAACAAGTGTAAAGAAACTATGCATGACGCTTGGACATAGAGGCTATTACAGGAAGTTCATTAAGGCGTATGCGCAGATCACTGCACCCATGTAGAAATTATTAAAGAAATATGTCAAGTTCTGTTGGGACAACGATTGTCAGAAGAACCTCGATGTACTAAAAGAAAATATGGTGATTGCGCCTATTCTCGTCTTCCCAGATTGGAAGAAGGAATTTCATGTACACGTCGATGCGTTCTGCATAGATTTGGGAATCGTGTTAACACAACCTAGGGAAGGCGATATTGATCACCCTATAGATTTTGATAGCAGGAAGTTTTCTAAGGCAGAGAGGAACTACTCCACCACAGAGCGCGAAGCGTTGGCGATGGTATATGTGCTGAAAAAATAAAATGCTATATATTGGGTGCGTAGTCTTAAAAATGTTCACGAATCATTCTGCTTTGAAGTACCTAGTCAAAAATCCTGTGTTGGGAGGAAATATTTGTTGATGGTTATTGTTGTTCCAAGAGTATGATTTCAAAGTAATTGTCAAGCCAGGGTGTTAAAATGTCGAACCAGATCATCTGTCCACGATCGAGACAAGAGAGGAACCCATGAATCTTGAGGATGGATTACTTGATGTGAAAATTTTCACTATCAAGGTTGCAGATGAGAAATTCATATATATCATTAAGTTTCTCTCAATGGGAATCGCACCTGCAGAGTACACTACGCAGCGAAAGAAAGATTTGGTCGTACGAGCGGTAGATTTTAATCTGATTGCAGGACACCTGTATAAAATGGGGGCTAATGAGATTTTGCAAAGATATGGTCCTGTGCATGAACGCCACAACATACTGGTTGAATCACATAGCAAAGTGGTTGGAGGTCACAATGCAGGAAAATCTATTGCGCAAAAGATTTTGCGAGATGGATTGTGCTGGCCTACGGTACATAAAGATTCAAAGGAGTATTGTAGCACATGCGATGTCTGTTAGAGGACTAGAAGACCGTCACAAAAAGATGAAATGGCACTACACCCCCTAGTTACGTTGCAATATTTCAAGCCCCTTACTGACATAATGAAGCCATGGGAAGATTAGGACAGGCAGCTCTCGCAAACTACAGAAAATAGGTTGAAAGCATTGTGTCAAACACAGAGAGGATTTGAGCAGAAGGCAGCCAAGACAGTCACAACGATGCTGCTCAACGAGGTCAAATATTTTGAAAAGGAATGCCCTGAAGAGATTCAACCACTGAAGGATGCCTTAAGTAGCATCAAAGTAAAGATCGATGGCGCACTAGCATTGTGACTCGGGACGAGTCACAGTTTTGTGTTGGGGACCTATTAGACCATTAGGGGAATTTTGAGGTCTAAAATGGGCCTCCAAATAAAAATGTACAACAAAAATAAACCTTATGAGAACCAATAGGATTCAAGATGATGATGTCAACCATGGGGGATGATTCACCATTTTTGGAGTAAAAAAGTAAAAATATTAAAAAACAATAAAATAATAAAACTTTTGGAAATACTGAGAGGGGGGGTGAATCGTTATTTCTTTTAATTAGAGCATTAGTTAATATTCAATTATTATCATTGTTTGTACAATGATAGCAGCAAACAAGAGGAACACAAATGCACACATTTTTTAAGGTGGAAACCCACCGGGACAAAAACCACCTAATGCTTTTCTAATAATTCTTTAATATTCAACTCCAATTGAAAATAAAGCTCCAACTTCCTATAATACGAAAAAGCATTCTTCCCAAATCCCAGCACGGATGGGCGCTCCAACTTTTGAGATTCTTCAGTAGTCAACTGAACGGATGCCCCAACACCTAATGAGCTACAACTCACCCTAGCACCACCCTACCACCCTGTAGAAGAATAAAAGAAGAAAGGACTCCCGTACCAGGGAAAATGGTCCACTTTACAATGATATAGAAGGATGTAGAAGAAGAAGATACACTAGACCATAACCCACAACCACCTAATGATGATCCTAGACCACCTGACACTACCTCTTCAACTCTTGGCATATAGACACTAGTACAATTTGTACAATAATGTATTTACAATGACTTAGTACAATGATACCTTTAAAATGATTGCATGCAATGCTGCCCACTTGAATAATTCATGTAGAAATTATATATAATATGCATGTATATATCCGGACTCTCCTGATCTCACAATATTTAACTTCTTGCAAAATACAGAATCCTTCCACTATAATTCTTGCGGAAATTTAATCAACAATTGCAAAACACATGAAGCAATAAAAACACACATAACATAGTTGTTTACTGGGAAAGCCTGAAGCTAAAAACCCCAACTATCATATTATGTATATCATGGAGATCATATTAAAATCTCATACAAAGCATACAAAGCTTATCACAAGCTCTCAGTACAGTACAATCGTCATACACTAATCAGGAACAATCTTGCAAATCCATGCACCAATCTTTGCCTCCTGCTAGCCTGCCTCCACTGCGCAATCCAAGCTGATTACAAAGACCAATTCAATGTAATCCCACTCTCATTTACTTCTTTATTATCATTGGAAACTCCAATGTATATGTAGATGCAATTCATGCATCACTATTAGTCACAACGGATAGTCCATCTTGCCCTTTCACCTATCTCCCCACTAGTCTCCACTAAAATTGCCATGCACTGTAGTTAACTGATGTATTCTTCAGTTGATTAATGAGTTAATATTTAGTGAATTAATTAATAATTAATTCACACCACTCTCACTAGTGTATCAATCAGTTATACTAGATACAACTAGCTCAATTATGTTTAACTCAGTTAAACTGAACACAACTCCACCAACTACCTCAATAACTCCACCAAACTCTATCACATGAGTTCTAACTGAAGTATCCATGCAATAGCTCCACTTAACCCTCAGGAATAGCGTAATTCCTTCTGTCAGCTCTTGTGCCACATCTGTGCACTTAACTGAAGTGCTCCAAGATAATAAGATAATGTTTATAGTCCAAATAATTAAGAGCTAATAATATTCGACATATCTATTTTTAGACTAGCAATCTAAAAATAGATTCCGCCCAATATGTCTAAAAATAGAAGTCCATCTATTTTTCCAACTTGATCAACCATCCAAAAATAGCATCTTGCAACTCATAGAATATGATC
This sequence comes from Pinus albicaulis, assembly GCA_034641835.2. Classification (NCBI taxonomy): domain Eukaryota; kingdom Viridiplantae; phylum Streptophyta; class Pinopsida; order Pinales; family Pinaceae; genus Pinus; species Pinus albicaulis. The sequence continues at coordinate 1,699,824,420 of CM076580.1, read as the reverse complement.
GACATGTCTAAAAATATACATAGTCTAAAAATAGACTTTGCGACAAGAATCACCTGTGTGGGCCCCACCTAGTTTAGGTGATCACTTTCCAACTAGGATCAGGAATGATGTTTCAGAATGCCTCCTTCACTGTTTCTTGTTGCAATCTTCAACAATTCATGTGATGAACTTCTTCTTGTTTTTATGTACCTTGGTTGTTGCTCTTGTCATGCTACCCTCTGCTGCACCTTGCTTTGCTTTTCTTCCCTAGAAAGTCTGGTCCTTTGCAGCCCTTGACAACACATGATCTAGCTTTTTCTTTGCCTTCTAGGAGCTTGATATTGAATCTGGCGTATCTCTTTTATTTCAGATCCCCAATATCTAATTTTTGGTACTAAGTATTCCTCTGAGTCCTCTTTCCAATGCCACGGGCCTGACCCAATTTGGATTCTTCAAGAGAGATTTATACCCAATATCTCACAATGCCATAATTATGGACTGTTTCAGCAGAGAGAACTTGTAATGCATGCCAAGTGTCACTGTTTCTTCATTTGGCTTTGAAACTAATATAGCACAAACTAAAAACTGTGTACTATCAGCCAATTTTACAGAATTCCAATCTGATACTGAGAGAGAGAGTTATGAAGTTTTTCCCAAGGTCACTTCTTTGAGATGAATTTTAGGAGCCTGCAAAAACATTGACTTACACAGATCATATCTCCGAAAATATTGTGCACCTTGATATAAAATTTTCACAGCAACTTCCTCAGGATTTCGGCTTCACTTCATAAAAATTTCAGCTTCTGAACCTTCGTAGAAAAAAAGTTAGAGTGAAAATTCCACGATGACCTGTTTCATATGGCGAAATCCCTTGCATGAGGAGGATATGAGGATCACAATTTATATAAATGCTTAGGTTGAGAGGGGCTTCAACAAGTGAACATGGGAGGGATTTTAGGAGCTTAAAAAATATTAATTATGAATTTTCAATGACCCATGCCACAACCCCATGGGGTTTTAGCCCACTAACTGGGATACAAACTTCAAACATGAATATCTCTCAAACCGTGAAAAATTACATGGCGTGCCATATATCAACGGAAACATCTCGAAAAGTAGAAACCATCAAAAGCATTATTTAACTAGAATATATTAATTTGGTAGGTGAAAATTCCCATTCAATATTGGGTTAGCCCCTGGTGCTGCTTGGGTTGACATCAATGACAACCGTTGATCAACAATCTCCCCCTTTGGCATTGATGGCAACACAAGTACTCCCCCTGCGATCATGGCACCTTTTCCTACAACAGTTTCTCCCCCTTTGACATCAATGACAAAGGGTAACTCCCCCTGACACACAACCATCCTGTGGACCTGTACACACTTCCACTCACCCTTTATATTCTGAATAAGGAAAATATAATGAGAACTTGGGAGAATCCCAAGCTTCTGGCAAAGATATTCCAATGCTTCACGAGTACTCTCACGATCATCAACACTTCCTGCCCAATCTTCATCTGTAAAGGAATGAATAATGATATTCTTACCCTTGGGATACCACAAGCCATATTCTATTGTTCCTTTTAGATATTGAAAAATTATTTTTATGGTAATAATATGTGATTCGTTTGGTGCTGCTTGGAATCTTGCTACTTGTCCAACTGCTTGCATAACATCTGGTTGGGAGGCTGTTACATATAGAAGACTACCAATCATAGATTTGTACAACCTTTGATCCACATCCTTAGATGAGTCGTCTATGCTCAATTTTCAACCTGTTACCATTGGAGTAAGGATGGGTTTGCAATCTTCCATTTTAAATTTCTTAAGCATTTCCTTGATGTACTTGGCTTGACATATAAATATTTCTTTCTCTTGCTAAGATATTTGAAGCCCTAAGAATTATGTCAGCTCACCAAGTAAAGACATCTCGAAATCACTTTGCACCTTTGTAGCAAACTTCTTACTTAGTCGATCATCATTGCTACCAATTATTATATCATCCTCTTTAGCTATTAGGCATGCTTTAGTTGCTTCATCCAGAACATATATGTAATTTGGAGCTCGACTTGCTGTAGCCACAATTTCACCATACATGCCTTTCCTGATTTCACATTTTGTGGAGTTGAATAGTATTGTGTGTCCTTGATCACATATTTGTGCAACACTGAGTAGATTGTGATTCATGTTTTCAACCAATAGAACATTCTTGGCTAGAGCATATTTTCTTTCGAGAGTGACAGTACTCGATCCTATAACATTTGAAGATCCATCATTTCCAAAGGACACGGTTCCATCCTTCTCCTCTTTCAGAGATGCAATTTTATTTCTATCTCCAGTTAAATGAGTTGAGAAACCGCTATCAACATACCGCACATCTTTATTGCTTTGAGCCTTGAGATCGAGAGCACAATTATCAGTATTCTTCTTCTTCCATTTTTGTTCATTTTGTGGCTTCGAAGATTCTTATGGAGGATTTTCAAGTCTGTAGTCTTTGGCTATGTCCAAAGTTTCGACATTTGTAACATTCAATATTATTTCTTAAATGTTCAAAACTATTGATGTTTCGCTGAGCCCTGGGAGATTCATATTTGACAGATCTCCCGGAATTGTATTTTTTCCTAGGGTACGTGCGACATTCTACAGCTTTATGACCAAATTTTCCACATGAATAACAGTAGCCATAAAAAATATGATGGTACCTGGATGGAAATTTTCATCGAGGAATTGTCTTCCAAGGTTGTTCTTGTGAATCTTGTCCAATGAAGTCTACATGCATGTCAGATCCCATAGTTTCATTGTATTTTGTTGTATAAGGTCCTGCTTCTTCTTCTTTGTAACTGATTCCAATTCTGTTGTTGTAAGATCGTTGATTGTTGATGATTTCTTCCAATTCCCTTGAGCTGTAGGCGTAGTTTTGGATAGTTTTTCCTTTCTTCACTTCCTCACGTAGCGAGACTACTTCGGCTTCTAATTCTTCCCTTTCTTGGTTGCTTTCTTCCAACTTATTTTGAAGTGACTCTTCAATGCATTTGTGTTCTTCAAATTCAATTTTGAGACCTTGAACTTGTTCTTCAAGAGTATTGGAACGGATATTCTCCGCCTTGAGTTCTTTTATAAGCTTGATTGCTTCCTTATAAAATTCTTTTATGGTCAATCCTTCTTCTTCATTGTTTGATACCTCTTGTTTATTGTGCTTGGGTTTATTTTGCTTGGCCATAAACAATACTCTCTCATTGGCTTCTTCTTTGCTGTCACTTTCTTCATTGGATGATGAGCTATCTTCTTTAGAGAGAAAGTTCCTTTTGGATCCTTTCTTTTTGCCTTGCTTGTTGAATTTCTTAAAGCCTTTCTTTCCTTTTGAGTTGTCATCACTTTTTTCGGACATTTTGCTGCGAAATGCCCAACCTCACCACAACCGAAACATATCAATAGAAGTTTAACTTTGAATTTTCCCTTACCAGTTTTTAGTTTTCTCGTAAAGTAAGCATATTGTTCATCTAAAAGACCTTCTCCATCATCTCCCTTTTCTTCACACTTGCAAGTGCATGTCATTTCAATTGAAGTTTGTTTATCCTTATTGGTTTTCTTAGATGCAACGAATACAGTTTCTAGATTTGAAGTACCCTCTTCTTCATCAAGTATCATTTCATATGCTATGAGAACTCCATGTAATTCCTCTTTGCTGAGTTTCTCCAGATTTGAATTGTATTCTAAAACCGATACCTTTGGGTTGAATCTCCCTGGTAACATTCTAAGAATATTCCGTATAATAGTCTTCTCGTCAACTGGCTCTCCCAATCCTTCCATAGTATTGGTTATTTCATCAACATATTGGAAGTATGCAGCAATGTTGCAATCTTCTTTTATTCTGAGTTGCTCAAATTTTGCTCTATAGATTTGAAGCTTTGCTTCTTTGACATTTGAGTCACCTACATATATATTCTCAAGCTTGTCCCATACACTTTTGGTGGTTTTACAACCCAACACCTTATGATAAGCAGATTCAATAATTCCACTTATAATAATATTCTTTGCTTTTGCATCATTTACCAAATTCTTCTTACCTTTTTCATCCGTGGTTGATGTAAATCCATTTTGAACAGTGTCCCATACTTCATAACCTTGCGCCAAGAGATAGACCTCCATTCTTCCTCTCCAGAGTGCATAATTATTTTCATTGAACAGAGGTACACCATTCTTGGTATGCTCCATGACCTCCTTCTAGCTGTTAAACTGCTATTGAAGGAACCAAGATCAGATTCCAATTGTTGGAAATACTGGGAGGGGGGGTGAATCAATATTTCTTTCAATTAGAGCATTAGTTAATCTTCAATTATTATCAAAGTTTGTACAATGATAGTAGCAAACAAGAGGAACACAAATGCACACAGTTTTTAGGGTGGAAACCCACTCCGGGACAAAAACCACCTAATGCTTTTCTAATAATTCTTTAATATTCAACTCCAATTGAAAATAAAGCTCCAACACCCAATGAGCTACAACTCACCCTAGCACCACCCTACCACCCTGTAGAAGAATAAAAGAAGAATGGACTCCCGTACCAGGGAAAATGGTCCACTTTACAATGATATAGAATGATGTGGAAGAAGAAGACACACTATACCATAACCCCAACTATGACACAACCACCTAATGATGATCCTAGACCTCCCAACACTGCCTCTTCAACTCTTGGCAGATAGACACTAGTACATTTTTTACAATAATGTATTTACAATGACTTAGTACAATGATACCTTTACAATGATTGTATGCAGTCCTTCCCACTTGAATACTTCATGTGATGAACTTCTTGATGTTGTTATATACCTTGGTTGCTTCTCTTGTCATGCTACCCTCTGTTGCACCTTGTTTTTCTTTGTTTCCCTACAAAGTATGGTCCTTTGCAGCCCTTGACAACACATGATCTAGCTTTTTCTTTGCCTTCTAGGAGCTCGATATTGAATCTGGTGTATCTCTATTATTTCAGATCCCCAATATCTGATTTTCGGTAATATAGTATTCCTCTGAGTTTTCTTTCCAATTCCATAGGTCTGACCCAATTTGGATTCTTCAAGAGAGAGTTATACCCAATCTCTCACAATGCCCTAATTATGGACTGTTTCAACAGAGAGAACTTGTACGGCATGCCACGTGTCACTGTTTCTTCATTTGGCTCTGAAATTGATATAGAGCAAACCAAATATTGTGTGATATCTGCCACTTTTTACGGAATTCCAATCCAATACTAAGAGAGAGAGTTATGACAATTTTCCCAAGGTCACTTGTTTAAGATGAATTTTAGGAACCTGCAAAAACACTGACTTCCAAAGATCAGATCTCAGAAAATGTTGCGCATCTTGATCTGAAATTTTCACAAAAAATTCCTCAGGATTTCAGCTTTGCCTCATAAAATTTTCAGCTTCTGAACCTTTGTAGAAAAAAAATTAGAGCGAAAATTACACGATGACCTGTTTCAGATGGCAAAGTCCCTTGCATGAGGAGGATATGAGGATCACAATTTATATAAATGCTTAGGTTGAGAGGGGCTTCAACAAGTGAACATGGGAGGGATTTTAGGAGCTTAAAAAATATTAATTATGACTTTTCAATGACCCATGCCACAACCCCATGGGGTTTTAGCCCACTAATTGGGGGTACAAACTTCAAACATGAATATCTCTCAAACCGTGAAGAATTACATGGCGTGCCATATATCAACGGAAACATATCGAAAAGTAGAAACCATCAAAAGCATTATTCACCCAGAATATATTAATTTGGTAGGTAAAAATTCCCATGCAATATTGGGTTAGCCCCTGGTGCTTCTTGGGTTGACATCAATGACAACCGTTGATCAACAAAAACTACTTTTTCAACTCGTATTTTGAACTTATATCCCTAAGGGTTTACTCAAATTTCGAGCAGGAGTATTTTTTGTTGATGGATGCAAAATTTAATTCCTCATCCAAGGATTACCCATATTGCATACTTTTGATGGACCCTGCTCCACGAAAAAAAGAGAAATACATGAAAAAAAGTGATTGCAATCATGTTTTCCATGTATTTCTCATTTTTCGTGTAGCACATTCCATCAAAAGTATGCAACATGTGTACTCTTTGGATGTGGAATTAAATTTTGCATCCAAAGAGTATTCCTACTCGAAATTTGAGTAAAACCTTAGGGAGATAAGTTTAAAATTCGAGTTGAAAAAGTAAATTTTTCTTTTTTCCCTCTAAAATTTGATGATGTAATCAAATCTTATTTTATTATTTCCACTATTATTTTATAATTTCCTTAGGAGACCCATTTTAGACCTCAAAATTCCCCTAATGGATGAAAGAAGTTAGAGAAGGCTCCGCAAATCAAGGAGTGGAGTGCACAATGTGAAGTCCATTTTGAGTCTTAGGGGCTTTGGGGTGGGTCAAAGCCCCTTATTATGTAATGGGATGGGATTATTTTGTGAACGTTGAACTCCGCCCATGGTTTTCGAACCATGGTATTGTAAATGCAAGATCTATATAAGGAGTCTAGATAGAAGTTATAGTGAGATTTTGAATGATATAACTAATGAAATGTATTTGGATGTAAGACTATTCGAGACAGAGTCTATGGTTTTGGGTTAGAGGAAAAGAATCCTACAGCTGAGTGTGCGGATACCTTAGGAAATCTGCAGCTGTGTGGGCAGACCACTGTAGTTGAGTACATAGGGTGGAAGTGAATGTATGAGAATGATATGAGCTTTAATGAAAGAATTGTTGAGATAGATATGTGTTTCTATTGATGTGTTTTAGTGGTAGTGGTGGCTCGGTGGTCGATCGTGGGGGTCGCACTATACAACCTCAACAACGGGGTGGGGTGAATCGTCATGGCGACACGGGACGACGAGGGAAAGCAAGGCGTGTGGTGCATGGTTTGATGGAAGTTCATCAGTTTTTTTTGGATAATTGCATGGAATTGATCCAGTCAATGTTCGAGCGACTGGAAACAACGAACTAGATTCACCGAGAGAGAATGCTGAACTCATAGCCACTTTGAAAAAAATGCACTACTTTCAGTGCCATGTCCAAGAACGAGTTGTGGTGTTTTGGTGTGGACAGAATCGACTAACTGAGAAGGTGGAGAAGGTGGAGTCTTGGATGGCACAATTTGAAGAGCATTTCCAATTCTCTTTCTGCCCTCTTCCTCCTCCTGGAACAAGCCCAAACAACCCATGTTCAATTATGTCAGACGACTAGCATGGTTATAGGTGTTCTCCTTATTTTATGTGTTTTTTGGTGCTTTTGGCTTCCTGGGTTGTGGATGGTGTCTTTAATTTCCTTTTTGTTTCTTTTTCATATGTTATTTGCGGTAGTCAATAAACCTGGTGAAACTACCTTCATTTTGCTAATAATGTACTTATTTTCTGATGAATGAACAGACGTTGATTTACAAAAAAAAAATACTAATTTAACATAAGGTTATAATTTAATTATTTTTTGTGTTTTTTTTTTCAACAATGTGAGATGTATCATGAAGTAAGTATTTTGATGCTCATTATGAATTGATGTCTATTTACCAGTCACTTAAATTATATAGTTTCATTAGTTATTTTTTCTTAACATAATCGGTTGCTATTTTGTATTCCAAAAAAGAGTAGAAAAAACTCCATGATTACATGCTAGATTTCTTGCAGTGCAGTGAAGGAAGTAGCTACAAAAAAATGCTACATTTCTTTTTTTTCTAGTTTTCGAAAAGAGCTGAAATACAAACAATGCATATTTGTGGACAAACTGAGACAGAAGAAAGACAAATTTAAAAGACATGCTAAATAGTAGAGAGCATGTTAATCAATGTTTATATGGCTAATATGGCGCGTTGTTGAAACATCAGTATTGTCTTCATTGCCAGCATCCCTCACGTTGTTGGAGTTGGAGCTTGGAGCGATGTGCTTCTCCAACATGTATTTGAGTATTTAAACAGATTCTTCAGCATGTGTACATTGATTGGAGAGTATTAAACTGGTTTTGAAGAGAGGTGACCCTGTGGAGGAAGCATTAACATCTGCTTCATGTTTTTCATCCAAGATTTTGACCTCTATTTGCAGCTTAGCATCAAGAATCTTTTGGTGAGCTCTGATTTGCTCTAACTCAGCTTGAATATCCACACAGTGGAGGAAATCTTCACTACGAGCCATGCTGGAAGCGAATGCTAAGAAGAGGGAGGGCATAAAATCTGCAGGAGGTAGAGAAGCGTAAGAACTACCAGGTTGCTGCTTCAGAGGGGAGATGAGAGAAGTAGTAGAAGCAGGGGAGGGAGGCTATGGAGAAAGAGGGGATAGCGCCGAAAACGATGAACCTCGCAGAGACACACAGGTGAGAGGGATAAAAATGTGATAATCCATGGATATAATCAGCAAAGGGAGGAAAGAGTCACGCAAAAAAGAAGTGAGGAGATGACAGAAGATGCAAGGAGCAGAAGGATAAATAGGACAACGAAAATAGAGATAGCCTACTCGGGGGGAGACCCAAAGTGATAAGCTCACGAGAATGTTAATGGTGCGAGTATGAAAAATAAAGTGGAGCGCAGTGAGGCTAGAGAGGTAGATTTGATAGGATCTAGAGACATACTGTAGTAGGATCATGGCAGAGGAATGAGATTTAGAACATCATTGCAAAAAAATTGCCCCGAGATCCGAGTGCAGGCTCTGTTGGCAAGAAGATCGACATCCTTGTTATATTTTCGGAGGATGTGATAGAAGGATGTATCTTTCAAACCATCCAAGAGGTTGCGGCATCTGCTGATAGTTTGGTGGAAGGCTAAGTTTTTTTTTGGATGATCATGACTCATCAAGTTGATGACGATGGAGGAATCGCCAAAGACCATAGCATTTGAAATTTTGAGCTTCTTTAATTGATACAAACCTTAGAGAAGGGAAAAGGCCTCCACTCTATTATTGGAGAAGGTGCCAAGACCCCATTAAAAAGTTGTGAGAATTCTACCATTTGCACTCCTAATGATGCCTCCCACCCCTGCGATGCCCGGATTCAATTTTGAAGCCCCATCAAAGAAAAGAGTGGATCTGGCGCTGCTCTTTATCCAATCGGAAAAGTCCGCTTCTTTGAGCTGGATCTTCCAACTTGTGTTTTTTCTGGAGGGCTGATTTGAGGGGGGGTTAAAGCTATAGTTCTGTCCCAAAGGTCTCTAAGGAAGCTCCTTTCCTCAACACAGAGTTCACTGTAGTCAATTCTGTCATTGCACTTAACAAAGATTTTTTTAAGGGTGAGGCTCCAAGACTTGTCGTAAACTTTCCTAACAGAAGGCTCTTTGTTCCTGAAAATATTCTTGTTCCTAGTAAGCCAAATGTTCCACAAAACCACATATGGCAGGGTGTCCCAAACCCTCTTCGAAATTTTTCTCTTCTTTTTCCCCCAAGGGTAGCTTCTTTTCCAATAATGGAGAATCTCTGCAATGGAGCCATGGTGCGTCCAGCAAGGCTGAAAGAAAGGGGTAAGCTCAGACCAGCAGCAGGTAGCAAAGGGACACCCAATGAAGAGATGGTGAGTTGTCTCTTCAGCACTTTGACAATTTGGGCACATTGATGGTCTGAGCACACCTCTTTTCTTGATATTTTCTAAAGTTAAGATTTTTTCTTTCAAGAGATTCCATATAAAAATCTTAATCTTGGGGATTGCTTCCGATTTCCATACTGCCTTCCAATTGGGCCAAGTAGGTGTAGGATAATATTCATTGCAGAGTTGTTGGTAATCAATTTTGATGGTGAATGTTGAACTAGAGGGGTCCCATCGAAATCCATCAATACTGTCTTTTTTTAAAGGAGCTGCGCCATAGAGGTGAGATTGGAGATTGCCAAGATCAGCTTCAAGATGGGCTGGTACTTTGGGAAAGTGCCAACCAGCCCAGATTTGAGATTGGTCATCCCATTTAGAGAATTGACTTAAGAGGCTTAGGCCCATATTGTTGTAGTGTGAGAGGATGTGTTGGGTGCCAGTTTTGTCTATGATGGGATTTTTCCCCATAATTATATCTTTCCCAACATTGATGGTGTTACCCCCCATGGGGACTTTGGAGATATTTTGAGCTAAAAAAGGAATGGCTTTTTAGCAGAGAGCCCATATTTTGGAACAAGGTCTATTAGGGATGTCATGGTCAAAAAGGTGCTACCGGGTAGATTTAAGGTAATTTAATTCCATGACTTTTTTCCACCAAGCCTGATTCCCACTGATTAGCCTCCAAACAATCTTACCTCCAAAGGCTTTTTTCAGGAGCTTGGGAGAGTGAACTCCAATTCCTCCGTGCTCCTGGTCTTAGATTACTTGTTTCCATTTGACAATATTATATTTTCTTTTTCATTCTTTCCTCCTTGCCAAAGAAAGTGCCTAATGATAGCTTTGAATTTGAGGTGGATGATAGCAGGGGTTTGAAGGAGGGTGAAGTGATACAAGGGCAGAGATGAGAGACTAGATTTAAGAAGGACAAGGCGACCTGCTAGGTTGAGCCATGATGAGCCCCATTGTTCAAATTTTCTCTTCATTTTGTAAATATTGACATTCGTAATTTCTGCCTTCAAAGGGCCAGCACTCACAGGCATGCCCAGGTAAGTGAAGTGGTCCCAATTCAGTTTGAAAGGGACACCAAAGATGTTTGCAATACTGTGTATAGTTTGGTGAGTAGCATTCCATCCATAAATGCAAATTTTTTGGTGATTGATCAAACCTCTAGAATAAAGCATGAACTTTTCCAAGACAGTTTTAAAGTGTTGATAAATTATGCTGGATGCTCCTCCCATCAGAAGAGTGTCATCTGCAAATTGAGAATGATTCATACTTTTAACACCGTTGTCGAACTTGATGCCTATAATGAGTCCAGCTTGCCTCATATGATCTAGGGCCTTGCAAAAGGATTCTGCCATGAGGATGAAGAGGTAGGGGGAAAGAGGACATCCCTACCTTAAACCTCTAAAGGATTGAAAGGAGGGATTTGGTCTGCCATTGATGAGAGGAGATATCTAGGTCCCAGAGATGCAGGAGTTGATGAAAGCAAGGAAGTTTAGATCAAAACCCATTTTTTAGAGCACAACAAGGAGACAAGAATGCCTGAACCTGTCGAAGGCATTGGAAATATAAAGCTTTAAAATAAATCCTTTTTCTTTGCGTGTGATGCTTGAGTGAATGGCTTCTTGCACAAGGAGGATGGAATCAGTAATTTTCCTTTAAGATATGAAGCCTCCTTGATTTTCCGATATGAGGCTGTGAAGGTGAGTTTTGAGGCACATGGCTAGAATTTTTGTGATGAGCTTATAGGAGGAATTGCAAAGAGAGATGGGCCTGAATCTAGAGAAGGAGTAGGGGCGATTTTCTTTGGGGATAAGGGCAAGGAAGGTAGAATTGGTGTAGCCCCCAATTTTCTTCTTCTTTTGGTTCCATTGTATCATTTTAACAAGGTCCCTTTTTATTAGATCCCAAGAAGTTCTGTAAAAAGTGATAGAAAACCCATCTGGCCCAGGTGCTTTATTCGGATGCAAGGTCCAGATCGCATTTTTTACCTCTTCTTCGTCGATTTCTTGGTTGAGTGTGTTGTTCATCTCCTTAGTAATCATGGGCGGAAGGTGCTGCAGTAGATCAGAGTAATATTCTGGCATTTTTGTCTCTGTTAGGAGTTCTTTGACATGCATGGTGGTCGCGCTTTTAATTGCTTCTTGGTCTATTTGTATGTGGCCAGCTGCATCGGTGATGGTGGCAATATTGTTCTTGGCTTTCCGGACTGTGGCTTGCTTATAAAAAAAGGAAGTATTTTTATTTCCTTCTTGAAGCCATATATTTCTTGACTTGACTCGCCATTTCTCCTCCTCTTTTCTGTTGGCTCTGTAGAGTTGCCAATAGAGATATTTTTCCTGGCTGAGGCGGTCTTGGTTAAGGCCATGAATTTCAATGTCACTGTGGACATCATCCAATTTGGATTTAGTTTCAATATTGGTCTGTTCCGGCTCTTTGTATTGATTTTTGGCCCAGTCCTTCAAGGCCAACTTCATTTTTTTTAACTTGGTTTCCCATATAAAGAAGGGAGAGCCTTCAACGTGTTGCATCCAAGTATTATGCACCAATTGGTTTGCGTCTAGGATGTCATTCCAGAGCGGACTGTATTTAAAGGGAATGGGGCCAAGAGAGCAGTGATCTCCAAAGGTGAGGGTGATGGGATAGTGATCAGAGGTTGAAAAGGGTAGAAAGCTGGTAGAGGCAATGGAATAATATGAGAGGAGAGTGAATGCAACCAGGATTCTATCAAGTCTTTCCATTATATTTCCTCTCCCAATTCTTCTGTTGCTGCAAGTGTATCTGCGATTTTTTGGGGCAATATCAACTAGCTCGTGGTCTTGCATTATGACTTCAAGCTAGTCTCAAGAAGGGTCTGGATTGAAGTAGCCTCCCCTTTTCTCATTTGCATGAAGGATTAAATTGAAATCTCCTCCCATAATAATGTTGTTACTATCCTCATTTCCTATGTCTTCTTTAATGGAGCTCCAACAAATTTCTTTGTCCTTGTAATGATTGGGGCCATAAAAACTGTAGACTAAGATTTCTTTATGATCTTTGCAATTTTCTAGAGTCACTTTGATCCAATTTTGGTTTACTGTAATGTCTTTATGTTTCCATATGCTGTGATTCTAAAGGGTGGCTAATCCACCAGAGGCTCCCCTTGATTTAGATAGGGTGCCACCATAATGCTTCATTTTATCCATTATTTCCTTCATTTCTAGATCTCCTTGCTTTATTTCTTATAGGAGAATAATTTCTGGTTTCTCTTGATTTATTAAGTCTCTTAGGGCTGCTATTTTGGAGGGATTCCCTAGACCCCTGTTGTTCCATGAGAGGACTTTAATCATTACAAAAAGGTTGTTCGAAGAGCTGCTTTCCCTCCTTGTTCCTTTTGTCCTGTATCGTTGCTATTCTGCCCCAGTATATAAGTTTCAATGGGGTTCTGAGTTCCCAATGCTATATCCTTTTGAGCATTTTCATCACGGTGCTGCTTTGAATATTTCCTTCCAGGGCCATGTTTTTTAGAGTTTTCTAGAGTTTCTCCATGCTCCTTCAAAGAGTTTCTTGTGATTCAGATAGAAGAGAGATCTTGGGAGGAGGAAGGAGGGTCAATGATGGAGGGAGAAGGTTGAGGAGAGTCAAGTTGGGAGAGAGGGGTGAGAAAGGGGGGATCCTCATCGGGAGGAGAGATGGAGGAAAATGGATTGGATTGGTCCAGCGTAGATTTGGGGGGGGGGAGAGGAAGGAGCAGAGGCAGAGGCAGGATGGCTAGGATCCAGGATCTTGGGAGAAGATGAGGGGATAGGGTTTGGTTTAGGAGGAGGCGAAGCAGGGGTGTTATTCTTAGGGTTAGAGGAGGTCTTCTTTCTCTTCACATTTTCCCATTATGGATCGGTCTATGGGCTTTCAACATCAATAATTTTTTAGCAACGATTAGCAAAGTGACCATACTCATGACATACCTTGCATTTAAATGGGATCTGCTCGTAGTCGAGTTGCTAGATATGCGTCCATTCATCTACTTTTAGCTTGATAGCCTCGGGGAGGCCTTTGCCTAGATCCACCATGACACAGATCCTGGCGTAGGCTTGCATGTTATCCTTTGGTTCACTGCGATCAATGAATTTTCCAACTGCGTTCCCAATGGCTCGAACAGAATCATCCCCCCAACAGTGTAAGGGGAGGTGCAAAAGGCGCACCCAGATAGGTACAAAATTTTGAACATCAAGTTCAAGATCAAAATCTGGCATCCATTTTTTGAGGTACAAGCCCCTGGTGTCCATAAAATAGGGTTTGTTTCTGAAGATCAGGTGGAAGGTGAAATATCCCCTTCCGCAGAATCGAATGAAAATTTTTCTGTTGATCTTGTCAGACTAGTTACGCTCGGCACATCTTTGCATAGTCTTCGATGAGGGCCAGAGTCCAGTGAATTGACCGATGAGGCCCTTAACAGCAAGAGAAATGGTAACCATTCGAGGGAGAGAAGGACGAAGAACAACCTCTTGCAGTCCATCCGGCGTTTTCACAAATTTGGAGATCATAGGCCTAGGGCAAGGAGGAGCTAAGGAGTTGACGAGAGCAGAGAAGGCTTGGGCCTGGTCAGAGAAGCGGCCACCTCCGGGGAGGACTCCAGAGGGGCCATGCTTGAGTAGGAGAAGCAACCAACTGCAAGGGCGTTGAGGAAGAGCGCAACAACGCGGGCCGTAAAAAATAGTTTCATTAGTTATTATTAATTAGAAAAAATAATTAATATATGAGTTAAGCATATATATATACATTTTTTAAAAACATATAATAAATTTTTAATCATGAAGATTTACTCCACTATATATGGAGAATTTAATTATAAATAGGCTTTAGTTCAATACCATCGTTTACTCATACATGTCCAAAAAACCTATAACACATGTTCATATGATACATGTTCCTATGAATTTTTTTTGAATTAATTATTTTAAATAAAGAGTCTAAAGGACATAACAAATTTCTAGATAAGTATGGAATTTTAATTTGTTAATATTATTAAAAAATATTTTAGAATATTTCATGGAGATTAAATCCCTACCATTACCTTAATAATTATTGATAATTAAAATAAATCTTAGAAACTCTATTTCAAAATTATTATTATTATTATCCAATTTTAAGGTGACAGCCAAGCCAGACACCAAATTGGTGTATGAGATCCCCTTGTTTGTTGGACAAGGGACCCACCTTTGTGCAATGATTTGACTACTAAGTCTACGAAGGCATACATACTCTACCCCCCTATGGTTTTGAACTTGTGACAACTTAGGAGGAAACACATGCTCTTAACCATTAGGCCCACTCAAGTTGTATTATTAGGCCCACACATATATCTAGTTAGTTTTTTTTTTTAAGCTCAATGCAATTTTTGATAAATTTATAAAATTTAATTATTTAAAAATATATCTTTAAATGTATAAATATATTAAACACCAAAAAAATTGTATAAACATTCAATTTATATAAATTATATAACTAAAACACCTAAAAATTAAACACTTAAATGGAATTAGATAATGTTGGAGGCATTAAGATTATGTGTACTTTTGATATTGAATTGTTTTGTCACAAAGGCTTAACCATGTTTTATATAAAAGCATTAAGCATTACAAGAGTTTAAAATCGCAACCAAAAGGGTATCGGTTTAGCTCAGAAAAATTTAAAATTAACATTTAGTAAATTAATGGATGATTGACTTGGAGGCATGAGTGGGAGGGGTTATCTTTTGCCCCAATGAAGAAAGGGGGATTCAATTTTCCTATGGATTAGGGATATCAACAAAAAAATAGGTTGAATATCTAGCATTATGGAAAGGCTTGAAATTGGCTTGCTCCAAGGGACTTCGTCAATTGATGGCCTTTGGAAACTTGAAGATTGTGATCCAGCAGATAATTAATGTAACATCATTGGGTTAAGCTTACATGTAAATAAAAATAAGACTAGGGTCATGGGACATGTATTCCAATCTGAACGGTGGGAAAAACATCCTATTGGGCGTCACTTTCAGTTTATTAATGGCTAAGGAAATTGGAAAAGGCATTGGAAAAGTAAAAGCGACATTAATTGACATTTTATTTATGAAATAAAGGAAAATATGAGAAAAAGAAGGTGAAGAAACACAGATATGCATGAGAGGGAAATTGAAGGAAAAATGAAGGAAACTGAAGAAAATATAGACCTAAATGATAAAAATTCTTATGAGGTTCAATTCATAGCCTTTTGACAGTTTTTGGGTGGAGCTCTGTTATATTTTCTCATTCTCTGATATTCTGGAACACATAGAGTATTTTGAGAGCATTCTTGGAGCACTTTGACATACATTGGATTTGGAGAAAGAAGGCAAAAGAAAGCAAGAAAGTGCAAGGGAACAGGTGGATCAGTAGCTATAGCTGGATTTCTTTACAGGTAATAGGTTACAAGTATTATTTCCTTGTTGATATATGGATGCATGGCATATGGATGTGGTTTTTTGGTTATGTGTTGTTATTGACATGGTTGTTATTGACATGGAAATTTTCATGTATTGACAATAGTTTTATTTCTAATATAGCCATGGTGTTGTGGGTTTTTTTCCACTTGTTTTTTTTCTGATTGGTGTTCATAATTCCTTATGGTTGTGGGTTGGAACAAATGCTCTAGAAGCCTTGGAACAACTTAGGTTGAGTTACTAGTCCTGGAGCCTAGGTTGGGACAAACACTCTAGAGCCCTTGGTGGGTTGAGTTACTAGTCCTTGGAGTCAGGTTGGAAAAATGCTTTGGATCCCTAGAAGGTTGTGGGTTGAGTTAATAGTTCCTAGAGCCTTGGATAGCTTGGGTAGAGACTGATCTGGTTGGTGTTAGTGATATTCGACCATATAGGTGGAATCACTGGTTGAGGGTTGAGGTGGTTGGCCTTTGGAAGCCTTGTTGGTTTTGTTTCGGTTTATTCCATGAGATCCCACACTCATGCTTGGAATATGGGGTGGGGGTTATTAGATGAAAGAGAGATTTCGTTTAGCCCAATCTATGGTCGGATGGTATGTGGAAGTCCCTGACTTGGATGGATTTTTCATAAGTTAATAAGAGTGATATTATGACTGAGTTGCCATGGTTTTTATGTTGGTTATTTCCTAGTGATATGTTGGCTATATGATGAGTATTATACGTGGCTCTTATCATAAATCATTTATTTATTGATTGTTGATGAATGCATGGACTAATAAGTGTTGTTGCAGCTACGTGGAGAGGGCATGGGGCTTTCTTGGTGATTCTCAGATGAATTTCAGACTATTATGATAATATATGCATTCATGACTTGTAGCTTTCATGCTTTCCATGTGTTTGACAAAATGTCTAGTGTGTTATAGGAAGTCTAGGTCAAGTTATTGATTCTAGTTTTAATGTTTAGCTTTGTTCTCATATCAATAATGATTCAAGAAATTCCTAGGTAGTTATGTGCAATGGCCTGGAGCTTGGCTTGGAATTGTGGGTCATATCTCGAGGCTGCACCCTCTGAACTGGGCAAGTTGGGTCACAATCGCATGGAGGCAGTGTTGTGCATGCGATTGGAGGCCTATAACTACACTCAAGCCTTGCCATGCATGCAATTGGGAATCTGGATCTGTGAAAAGAGCTCCAACTCAGGTTTTGGTTACTTAGTGTTGTCAAGATAAATCTCCTCTGCAGACAAAGGCTATCTCTATAGCCCTAGAGTGGGTCTAGCAACTTGAGATACTTTCTAATGCAAATCTTTCTTAGCTAATATTCAAAATTCGACAAGAAAAGAGACAGGGGGTACCTTTTCCCTGATGTTATGTTCGAATCCATTGATGATGACCTTGATCCATGATCCTTTTAGGCTCACTCCTTGCTACTGGTGGCACACGAATACCTGTGGATGATCAAGAGGAAACAACAAATGAAATACAATACATAATAATCATTAAAAATTAGCTATCTAGCAGATCAAGGAGTACCATAATATTTGCATAAAATATTAGAAAAATATAGAAAGCAAACATAAAATGTTTTATTAATAAATATGAAAGTAAGATCTTACAACCTAGGCCTTGATGTTGGAGGCCTCCCTTTGGTGAAAATATGAGACCTTCACCGAAGCTCTAAAGCATTCCTTCTCCCAAAAAAATTATGTGTTATCACAGTGAAAGAATGTAAAGGGAATGAGAGTGCAAACTATCCCAAAAATGACCAAACAGTAGTGGAATGATGGGGAAAATTTTATAGGAAGGGAGAAGAGGTTGGGAGCCCATGAAAGGATGAGGAAGGTCCAATTTCTAAGGGATAAACCCCCATGGATGAGATCAAATCTCTAAAATCAGAGAGCTCAACTCTATCACCACCGTTTAACAACCAACTCCACCCTGGAACTTCTAGAGGTAAAAGATTCTCCTCTATTTGAGGAAACGCTGCCAGAAAGGGATCAATACAGTTTTCCAAGAAATAAGCACACTGGCAGCGCTAAGCCTGAACTGTCAATCATGAGCATGAAACTAGGAAACACGTTGACCAAGTTCCTTTAGTAATCTTCCAAGGCAGATTTCTTTGAGTCTTCAGTGGATGTATTTACATATTTCTGTGTAGTGGAAACATTGCACAGTGTCTTCCACAGGGCACTTCAATATTAGGGATGGAAAGTGAGCATGGTGACAAGTTACTATGTAACAAATTCCCCTTAAATCATGAAGGCAGAACGGGGAGTGATGGTTGAAATGCTTTATGAACCAAGCAAAGAACTTAGATCACTGTCAGGAAACCTACGAAGCCAAAAATATTACAATATATGGCATCTCTGGTATGAATATGCTAGATCACATAACTCTGTACTAGGCATAAAATAACACATAAACCCATAGCATGGTCGCAGCCATCCATCTAAAGAGATCATAGAAATGGATCTATGGTGTGGACGCAACCATCCATATAGATAGGATCATGTATACAATCATGAATACTCAATAACTCCCCATAACCTAGATCAAAATTAGATGTGACCCAAGGTCTTCACTGCGATCTCAATCAACCAAATGTACGAATCTAGCCATATGAATAGTTGTGCTAGTGTAGAACATGGTAGAAACCACCTGATTACCGGTCAATGATGAAAACTATTAATAAGCATGAGAGAAACCACCAATAATGACGATGGACCTAAAGGTACAACAAAAAAATCTACAAGTGTGAATGAATGTGTTGAAGTCAAACACTTGCAAAATCGTTCGACCAAAGGCCAATGATGTGAACCTGCCGTTGAACACGAAGAACTTTTCATTGAGGCATGCAAGCTCCAAGGTACTGAAAATAAGTTTCTAAACCACCTTCCCGGATAATGAAGTAAAGTCGACAAGAAGTAATTTGTCGAAGGAGGGTCATAATGATTCCCACATCATCGACATGAAACCACCGATATCTCAAGATGATAGGAGTGATTCAGGATTGTAACAAAAGAGGACATATAAGCAAAGGATGTTTGAAAAAAGGACTTCTCTTGAACACATTGGTGACACGACTCTGGAGTGTGGCAACACTTGAATCAAATGGGATCAAAGGTTACGATGACAAAAAATGGTGATCAAATAGAAGGAAAATGGATTTTCCAAACCCACAGAGGAAAAGTGATGACTGCAGATGAGTGTCATGTTCAAGAGCGACAAGCTGCCCAAAATACACATAGGATGTTCACTTTCAATTTTCCGACGTTATTGATAACGATTACAAGGATAACATATGCTGAGCATGTAATTTCATTCTTTGAATGAATCCATCCTAGTAATTTTAACGAGCCCTAGGAAGGAGAAAATCGGTCTCATCATGGTGACAAGTCTTTCGTTGTTTAATCATTAACAAGTCAAATGAAAGGGTAACTTGATAACTTTTCATCTTTAAGGAGTTTGAAAAGAAACAAAAATAAAACTCCATCGTATCCCTTTTCGTGAATCATCTCTCGAATCCGAAAAGGTAGAAAACAATATTCGAGAGAACATCTCGACCATGTTCGATCAAGGTATTCCTTTTTCGTAAATAGTAAATCTCAGCCCGAAAAGGGGTAAACGTATACTAATATTACGTCACTTCATTCACTTTAACAAGTTCAAAATGTTAAGTACTCGACAATATTTTCATTTTTCAAGAGTCAGAAAAGAGTTGAAAGTTGACTCCAGGGGGGTTCCTTTTTCATTTCTGTTTACTGAGTTTGAAAAAGAGATAAAATAAAACTCGTTTGCATAAAAAATAATCACCAATAGTGTAAAGGTCTTGTTACTACACAAAAAATGGAAAACATCACTGATATCGAAGAAAAATAATAAAATAATGGTGAAAATATTTCAAAATCTATAAATAGACAAAAAGTAAATTCATTTTCACCTTTCTATTTTGAGTAAATTGGAGAAGTGCATTTTACCCATTTTCTGTCTGAACTTTAGATCAGTGGTGCTGTCGATCAAAGACACCATCGAGTGAACTGTCAACACTAGGTAAGAGCTCAAATGCTCCTCTTAATTTTAATTCCATTCTTTTAGTGTTTAACTTTTTAAATAGAGAGATGAGGGGAGGATTTCAAACCTCAAAATTTCCCACGGCTAGCGTGGGTACGAGCTATCGGACCTGCGTTGGTCGCATTTAGCCCGTTAGGGTAGTGCGCCGCCAACACCGAATTAATTCGGACTGTAGCGCTGGTCGCGGGGAAGATTTTGAAATAAGAAATCTACATGTTGTCTTGAGGGGTCCTGACCCAGGTTCAGAGTTAGCGCGTAACCAACAAAACCCTCTTACTACTGGACCTTTTGGAAATGACCTACTTGTGCAGGCCAAAGTCTCACCCAAAGTAGTATGGGGGGGTGCTAGAACCAAGTTTCCACACCCTGAGGGATAATTAAATGAAGTGGGCATCCACAGATCTATCTTAATACACATATTGTCTTACGCACCAAAAACCCTGGGTCAAGTAACACAGGTTAACCCTACACGCGCAGATAGAAAATAGATCTCAAATCCCTTTAACTATTATAATAATGAACTATTCAACCTTTAAATTAACAAATCTATGTAAATAACTTATGCATCATCAATAAAAATAGTTACACAACTCGATTCGATCACAGATAACATAAATCATATGCAGAAACAAAAATCATACATAGAAGAAGATTTCATACACATATGTGAATCACATATGCATTCGATACACAGAATTTCCAAAACAGATATTTATTATTTATTCTTAACCCTTACAGTTCACAAAAATCCTTATAATTCACCAAATCTACGCACGCACACAACCAGCGGGGTCCGCACACAGCAAGACTAAGGTCTCTGCACACACAGCCAACACAAGCCTTTCAGACACAAAACACTTACAATAGATTCAATTCAGAGTTCTATCATCAATTATTCTATCCATTAACTTACGAACTGCATTATCTGACTTGATCTTATACTTCTATTTATACCTTTTTCTGCTCTCATGTTGTGGTCCTCAAACCTTGGTTTGAGACCCCTATATTACCCTTTAACCCATTACAACTCATGAAGGGACTTTGAACTACCCCAAAGCCCCTTAAATCTTGATTCCCTAGTGCACATGACTCAAACTAACAAAAATACTATTATTTAAACCAAAATTGCGGTCCTAAGGGACCCTGTTCCAACAATCCTCGAACACAATCTTGTGACTTGTCCTGAGTCACAGAGGAGATGGGATCTTCATCTTCATCTTCAGCTCTTCAATAGCGGCGGTGAAGGGTGCAAGGACGTGCGCTCTCATCAATAGCACTCTAAAATTCCTCCACCAACTTCTGTGATGTAGGTCCTTTAGCTACTAGAGTGATGCCCCATTGTGTCTGGCCCAAGGTCTTCACGGCAGCATCTATATCCTGCAATAACTTCATGGCCTCATCAGCCCATGTCTTCATATGGTTGGTCAGGATATAGATCTTCAATTTAGTCATGCAACACCCAGCTTTTCTATAACCAAGCCATTCCCTGAGCAGGCACAAGTGTGGGCAGCGCCTCCTAAAGCTCATCAAAGGTATGTTCCTTTGCGTGCAAATCCTATGAGATCTTTATGATGAGGGGGTATGTCCACACTGAATTCCATAATCCCATGTTTGTATCTAGAATTTATGTGCCCTTTTCAACTGTTGTTGCAATGCTGGCTGGTGCTTCCTTTACCAGGGCAGCACGCTGGGCCCACATTTTTGGTGGAGTGTTTGGTTGGAGCTTGGCCTGTAACTCTGCAATCTCATGTTCAAATTCTACCTTTACCGCTTGGACTTCTAAGTAAGGGGCCTTCAATGTGGACACTAATACTTAGACCTTGTCTTGAGGCGTCGCAGAGGCAGGGATGGTAACCTCAGGGAGGTTTCCACGAAGACAATCAATAAGTCTTTCTAACTCTGCGCGCTGGGCCATCACTACTTGTTGAGTTGTCTGAGCCTGTAGAGACTCTTGTGTGCGTGCTGCAACTTTCTGCTTTGCCTCTATGAGATGTTGGTGCATGCATGCCTCTCAACATTGTAGCTCATCTGTGATAATGGTCTGAATGTCATGAAACTTACCACTGGGAAGCATAGACAAGTCGATACCAACCTCGGGGCACGTTTTCACCTGTGCGTGCAAATCAGGCTACTCCAAAGTAATCGCAACTCCAAGGAATGGGTAGATTCATCTATCTTCCATGTTGATGATCATGATGGTACTCGCGCTCACTGGATCTAACCTCGCTTGCACAACCCTCGCTTTAATGATGTCTATCTTGAGCTGAAGTACCTGTAACCCAGCCTACATTGCCTCTACCATAGCTTATAATGCTCCTCCAGTGCAGTCCTTCAGACTTTGGATGCAGAAGTGACCACGTATGAAATGTTGTCTAGGTCATTCTCCATGACGGTGACATTGTTCGTGCCTCCTGTCTTGGATCATTTTCTTTTATTTCACGCACCCTTGGGAGTTCCAGGTCCTCACTTCGTGCCTCTGGGGGAATCTGCTTTGGTGTTATTCTTTCCATCGGCGCCGTGGAGATCAACTTCAGGATCCACTTTAGGTTCCTTCTCTAATTCTTTCGCAACCTCTTTCTCTGCTTCTTTCTCTTTGGTAGCATCAATTGGATCTTTTTCTGATGTCGAGGTCATGACAAGCTTGGCAGAGCCTAGCCCGGTTTTCCATGCTGCTAGCCAAATCGCAATGACCTAGTCAATTTCGGCCTCTGTCACCATGTAAGGCTGGTTTTACCATACCCTATCCTTGTGTGCGTTGATCTATGCATTGTGCATCCATACCTGAAAATCTGCAATGACCTTATACTTGTCATATGCAGCTGGGGAAAACTGAGGGCATGAGTGGATTACTGCTGCCAATGCTCCTTCGAATAAGAACCAAAAGATCTTATTTTACATCACGTGCTTAGGATCTGTAGAATCCCACATGTTGGCAGAGCGCACCCCTTAAAATACTCCAGGCTCCACGTCCAGGAGAACAGCATTCTTTGGTGTTTCCCACGCAACTAGAGCAATGAACAGGCATAGTCATGAGTAGAAAAAAAATTTACCCTCCTCCTGCACCTCCCACATTTTTTATAGGAGTTTGGTGTAGAGGTACTGATACCAGTTGAAGCTCACGTCATTCCTGCACTACCCTGCTTTTGCGATGACATGCACAGGGACCGCTTTAGGCCTACACTTGCACATCGTTTTGCAGCCGAGCACTAAGGTCCTAAGGCGCATTGTCGGATCTTCAATATTTTTCACCAGGAATCCCCTAGTATCATGTCCCACCTTATAATTTGCTGGAAAAGAACCATTTGTTGGCTTGAGGGGTCCTAACCCAGGTTCAGAGTTAACGTGTAACCAACAAAACCCTCTTACTATTGGGCCTTTCTGAAATGACCTACTTGTGCAGACCAAAGTCTCACCCGAAGCAGTATGGGGGGGTGTTGCAAACCAAGTTTCCACACCCTGAGAGAGAATGAAATGAAGTGGGCATCCACAAACCTATCTTATTACACAAATTGTCTTGAGCACCAGAAACTGTAACTAGAAACCCTAGGTCAAGTAACACGGGTTAACCTTGCATGTGCGCACATGCAGTAGATCTAGAATCCCTTTAATTGTTCTAATAATGAACTATTCAACATTTAAAGCAATATATATATGTAAATAACTTATGCATCATCAATAAAAATAGTTATGCAACCCTATCCGATCACAGATAACTTAAATCATATGCGGAAATAGAAATCATACATAGATGTGAATCACAGATGCATTCGATACACATAATTGCCAAACCAGATCTTTATTATTCAGTCTTAACCCTTACTGTTCACAAAAATCCTGAAAATTCACCAAATCTACCCGTGAACACACCCAGCGAGGTCCGCACACAGTTGGACTAAAGTCTTCGCGCACACAGCCAGCAGGGGCCTTTCGGACACAAAACACTTACAACAAATTCACTTCAGAGTTCTATCAATAATTCATCTATCTTTTAACTTACTAACTGTCTTATCCGACTCGATCTTAGACTTCTATTTATACCTTTGCCTGCGCTCATTCTATGGTCCTCAAACCATGGTTTGAGACCCCTAGATTACCCTTTAACCCATTACAACTCATGAAGGGACTTTGACCCGACCCAAAGCCCCTTGAATATTCATTTTTTAGTGCACACGAATCAAACTAAAAAAAATTCTATTATTTAACCCAAAATTGCGGTCCTAAGGGACCCTACTCCAACACTACCCATTTCCAATGGATGATTTCAAAAACTACTCCGATGAAAGCTCCTAAAATGTCTTTTGAACATGTTTTGCAGATGATTTCAGTCGATATTGTCATCAAATGGAAAGAATGAGGCCACGAGGTGGAAGAACACCAAGCACTTCAACACCACAATTGCGTTAATGCATTACGCAATTGTAGATTACTGAAGTTCTTTCAGACATTGGGGTTGAGAGCTCAGATGGATATGCTTTAGTATTTGATTGGACTATGGGACGTAGATCGTTAGATATT